>CM071930.1:23520701-23673988 GCA_016081115.2 Rehmannia glutinosa
AACAAGATTTGCTTTTGATTTTTGTACAATATTTCTACATCTTGTGATCCTCTTTTTGTAGACAAAAGTAAAGAGGAGGAGCATGTCTATGAAGACTCTCCCATAAATATAGGATGATTTAAGACCACAAAGACCACAACCACGTACAAGCAAACACACAACAAGATATACGCAATTCTCAAGCTTTCATTTTTACACTCTTTTGTAATATGCTTTAATTTTGCATGACAATCTTGAGGTCTAGGGTTTTCCGTTTCGATTACACTTGCACTTTCGAAAGTTTGTATACTTCATTTATTGAGTTGTAATCTTGAATTTTCTATCATCCAAAACAAGATATCCTTGTTAGTGTTCTTGTGGTAAGAATACACTTGGGTGATCTTAGGTGTTGAAGAAGTGTGGTACTCTTCATAGGTGAAGGAAGATTGTGGTAATCTTTTAAGGTGTTTAATAAGGCGATTGTGGTAATCTTGAAGGTGGTGTTGTATTAATTGTGATAATTAATAAAATCTTTTTTTCTTTTTGAAATCAGCCGGATATCAGGGGTGGTAGTAGGTGTAGGCCACTAGGTGGGTTGAACTACTATAAATCGTCGAGTCTCATTTAATTTCGCATTTATATTCTTGTCAAGTACTTGTTCATTTGAAAAGAGGAGGCGATTTGCGAAAATCGGCATAATCTATTACCCCCTCACAGATTATCATAGCCACTTGGACTAACATATACTGACTTTGTGTACGTCTCTTCAAGCTTTCATCATATGAATGCGTCATCTGTTCAACATCATGAAGCAGGTAGAGTTGAAACAAAAGGTTAGAAACAATTAAAGGTTTCTGTTCTTAGGATCTTGAGTTGGATGTGATCCCGATGTAGGTGTGATCATATCTCGGGCTACACCTGGGTAATACTTGAAGAATTTATTTGGAAGCTCTCATCTTTCCGCGAAGGTTATTCGAACGCTTGTGATCTTGTATACGGACAAGCGTTCTCATCATGATTCATTGTCGCAAGGTGACATAAGGCCATTCCTTTTTCAAAAAAAATATATCGTATTTTTAACGCATAATGACCATATCGAACAAGCCCTACATCTAACGAATCAAATGTTTTTTATCAAACTTTTCTAATTTTCAATAGGAATAGAGTAGGGACAGGAATATTCTTGCTAACAAACACAGGATCAACCCTTAGGTGTGCGTCAAGTGTCGACTCACAGATGCCAATTTAAGAATTATAACGAGGTAAACATTCGAAGTTTCAGCAGAGTATAGATGTGATCGTCATATGTGATCACATTTTGCAATCACATGCGGAATAAAATGAAAAGGAGCAAGCGACAAGATCAAAATTTCATCTATAAGCGGCTAAGCTTGTAGATGTACTGTAGAAACTTTCCACTAGTAAAATCGTTTTGATTTCGTATACAAAAAAATACTAAAATGTTAGTAGAAAATCAACGAAAACTCTATCCCAAGTAAAGATCAGTCTATATAATTCAATTCATCCAATAAAGCCAGACGTTAGCGGATTTACGTTAATCACGATACTACAAACTATGGATGAAAAATCTAACAAACACAAGCTACTTGGTGAATGTTATCTCGGATATAGTCACATTTGAGATCGCATCCAGTCTTTGTGAGACTCCTTTATCAACATTGACTCTTGATTCTCTCGAAGACTCTTGTAACTTTTACAGTGTATTTCTTATGTAGTGATTGAGCACGTTCTTTTCCTTTATATAGCGTCCAAACCCATGAGGAGTCTAATACACAAGGAAAAGAAGATATATACAAATATATGACAAAGTAAATCAACATGTTAGGAAGCAGATAAATATCAAAGTGCAATATATATACCTATGTCAATATGTTTTCTTTCCTGAAATACATATCAACTCAATCTTATGATAAGTCGAGAAAAGCAAAACAATTAAAACACAATCCTTTTATTTTTGGAAATTGCATTAAATTCGCCTTAACGGCTTATGATAAGCGGACCCGTTCATGAGATGGCCCTTTGCTCACATTTTGGATCTATCTCGAATGTGTTCGGCGAGAAACATCCCAGTATGGGTATTGCTACTAAAATCATGAAAAGCCTTGGGATGTTGAGCACCAAGAAGCGAGGCCAGTAAGCGGCCATTGGGTCTATAATGAACATGTGCATGAAACCTGGGACACCGTAAGAGATCACATCTTGCATTGATAGCTCGATTTAACATGACAGTTTTGGGGACTAAGATAAAATCGAGACTCAGTTGACATGGCTTTGGAGACTCTCACGAGATATCCTTGGTTCAAAGTTAGTTATAACATGAACAAGCTTAACATGTCACACTGGCCAGGTGATGAAAGAACTCGAAAATGATAAGAATGTTTTGAAGACCAAGGTGGTGATGCATTTGTTATTACTTGTTGGACCACACCATCTTCCAGTTTGAAAGGCAATGGAGGAAATAAGAGGAAAAGTCGATAAGAGGCTCCCCAACAAAGTCAGAAGGAGTAAGGCAGGATGGCAGCCAAGAGTGCTTTAATTGTGGAGTGAAGTCGGCTGGAAGAGGAAAATTATCCAAATACAGCTTCTAAAAATCGAGTGATGGTGAGTTATCTTTTATTAAGTCATGCTTAGTGGTTTATTTCTGCGATACTTGGGGTAGTAGACTGCGGAGCCACTAATCATATAATGATACATTGCGGAGAGAGTTTCAAGCTAACCCGAGGGAGCTAAATGAAGGACAACATACTCGGGGTTGACATAGGAGTTATGGTGTCTCTGTAAAGGAACATTTGTAGTTGTTTATCTTTATTTTAGCAATAATAATAAACATTTGGTTTTGAAGAATTGTTATTATGTCCATATATTACTAGAAATTTAATTTACATTTGCTTTGTTATTTAAACAAGGATATTATGTCCGTTTTCAATAATGGTGGTTGATATTGTAAGGGACATATGAATATGATTTGTATATTTTGAAACGCCCGGCGTCTCATTTCCCACACTACATCTAACAAACTCATGAAGTTATATCCTTCTAATGAGATGTATTTGTGGGACCTAAGACTTAGTCATATTAACCTTGATAGGATTCAAAGACTAGTCGGGGATGGTCGTTTAAGTGATCTAAAGGTGGAATTCTGCCCGGTATGTGAACGCTTTCGGAAAGGTAAAATGACTAATATGTCCATTACTTTTAAAGGGCTTAGGGCAAGAAAGTATTGGAATTAGTACACTATGATGTATATGTACCCATTAGTATCAAGCTAAAGTGGATATGAGTATTTCATCACTTTCCTTGATGATCACTCTCGATATGGTTATGTTTACTTAATGGCTCTCAAGTCTGAAAGCACTTGAGAAATTCAAGGTCAGAATAGAAGCGAGAAAAGTAATTAGGTAAAGTATAAAATACTTGATCAAATCGAGGTGGAAGTATCTATTCAACGACTTTAGAACATACCTATTAGAAAATGGGATCTTATCACCCGTAGGGCGCACCATGTACTCCAGCAGAATGATGTCTTTGAAAAGGAGAAATAGGAACTTATTATGGTCAAATCTATGTGACTTCTCTACTCTTACTACATCCTTTTGGGGATGTGCTATACAAAAGTGCGATATACTTATTTAATATGGTTCCTTCCCAAATATGTCACTAAAACCCCTGGAATTATGGAATGGACGTAAGACCAATTTAAGATATATCCGAGATATGGGGATGTCCTACACATGTGCTTAAGGGAAAGATGGAAAAATGGAATCAAGATCGGTATGCATTTTTATAGGTTATCCTAAGGAACAAGAGAATATTACTTCTATATTCCTCGGGGATAAAAAGTTTTTTTTGTAAGTACAAATACAACCTTTTTAGAGAACATATATATAGAAGAACGTGAATCAAAAGTAATGCCCATTTGGAAGAGATGAGGGAAAACCTTCTAAGTTTATACGAGAGATACGCACTAAACCTACTCAATTTGAATTCATATTTTAAACGTCGTTTGAAGATAGATCTAGTAGGGAGACAAGCGGAGGCTCGCTCGTACTATTCGATGCACGAGACGGAGGCGAGACCATGTTCCCATTATTCGGACACATCCAGGAGTCTTGAATATGAAAATTAAGAACAACACAAGAGGTAGTGGGAGAACAACAACCCATTTTAATCATCTAGGAGCCTCACTTGAGTCGTAGTGGGAATTCGTTAGACAGCTCTCTAGATACTTGCTCTATGGAGAGTCTTTCGAGAGCGATCTCTCTTGAACAAGAGGAGGATCCCACATCACTACTACAAAAGGCGATAGACACGGTTTTAAACGGTGTTTATTCGTAAACCCGATGTTAAAGCCACTGGTGTTAAAGAAATCTGCACTTTTTGACAGGTTAAGCCGTGTCTTTTTCGCCTCAACGACACGGTTTAAAACCGGTGTCTTTTAGTAAAAATAACTGGTGTTAAAACTGGTGTTAAAAGTCTAAAATTTTGACACGGTTTAAAACCAGATGTCTTTTCCTTCAACGACACGGTTTAAAACCGTGTCTATTAATAAAAATAAGGTGTTAAAGCGGCTTGGTGTTAAAAGTCTAAATTTTTACAGGTTTAAAACCGGTGTCTTTTTCCTTCAGCGACACGGTTTAAAACGGTGTCTTTTAGTGTCGTTGAAGAAAAAGACACGATTTTAAACCGGTTTCTTTGAAAACATTATCCACTTTAAAAGGGTTGTTTATTTACACAAAAACACCGGCCTAAAAGCGCAAAATAACCATATAAATAAATAATTCATCATGAACTCCAATTCTAACAACCATCATAAGTGCACTACCAACAACCAACAAAAAAGACTATATATAATTCAACTCTGAGTCAACAAAATCCATATGATCCAACAACAAAAATATACAATTAAACATGGAATGTTTGACTTGTTCGAGTTCACCCACATAGTATTTCTCAACATTGCCCAAGCATCGTGGTTGTGCCCGACATCATCAAACTAAATACCTTCGTCCTTCCTGAGTAAGAATATCAAATAAAAGTTTGTTAGTTTGTGCTTGCAGTCATGAGATGAGATATTACACATAATATACAAGGTAAAAATGTGTAGAGGGAGTCATCCTTTTTATGAAGAGGAGAAAAAAGACTTTGGTTATGGCGGTCATCCTTTTTATGAAGAAGAGAATAAAGAAACGATATATAGGGGCTATTACAAGTTACAACCAGGACATTTATCATCATTATGAAAACACCGTTAATTGTAGATACAAAAAGAATGAGTGACCAAATTGGAAAACTAACTAGAAAACTTAGCAGCATTCAAAGAATATTAAAACATATTATAGCCTCAAAGCTACACACCGTCCATCATCATTATCGATCACAAGTTAGAGTCCAACAAAAGGTAAAATATAAGGAAATAAAAGATGTTACGATGTCAACCACATAGCGAGTTTTAAGCGAGAAAACCAAATTAAATACCTACATAGGAGAATGTATTTAATTTATGCAAAAAAGATTACCACAAAGCCTTTATTGAATAAATCTCTAAAATGCTTCAAGTACCTAAGGAGAAGCAGTAACATCGGTGTTTCTACAATAACACATCATTAAACACATGAAATATTGAGATATACATACTTTACTTATTGAGGTCTACAAAACTTCAAAGATAGTTTTGCACAATAATCGACAAGTCATTAGAAGCATGTCTTTTTGAAACCCCGCATTGAAATTCATATCAAGAAGTAACTAATGAGTATACGAAATGGGTAAACATGAAACCGACATTAATTGAGCACAAGACATCTTAAAGAAGTCACTAAGAAAAACATCACTGTTAAGCTTTGTAAGATTTCTCAATCTCCAAGGCCATGCTTCTTCCATTGCATGAACACGCACATGTAATGCTTACATACTATGAGGTCTTGTGTTATCGGTTTGAACATATGACCCATCAAGATATCTTGATTGAGTTAGCTCTGATTATATTCATAACTATTGACTTCAATACATATCAATACATATCTAGTAATTTAACAAAACTGCATTTAGCAATTATCAAAAGACAAATACATTCTCAATCCATTGAAAAATATGCTAGGTTACATCTTTATTTGCAAAGTTAAAGACAAGTGGACAACTTAATCTCGATTTGTCAAGAGTATCCATACCGGAAGATTGTTTACCAAATTAATTAATATTTCTTCTATATCTAGAAAAGCATTTCAAAAAGTCGAATTGAATCAAGTAACATGATATCCACTCAAGTGAATCGTAAGCTCTTAGTACATAAAAACACAAACCATTTAGACCTTTTCTATTTGCAATCGTACTTCAATGTCACATAAGAAGCATGCCAGAAAATTTAATGAGAACATCATATGACGATATATTTGTCCAACTTTCTATAATGCTGAAATTCACCAGCATAATAGACCAGAAGAAACCTTCATCTATCAGCCAATTAGAGTTGCATTATTTGACATTTTGTTAACAAAAATAATTGTTGTAGAACTCATGTACTTGCAGAAAGAATATTCTAGGCTCTAAAGCCATGAGCCACAAATAAGTAGCATCTATTTTGGCTTTTAACTGAAAAATGTTCTGGTCTTTCCTCACAAACATGAAGCTTCCATTTGGAAAGAATAGATTCTTACAATGCAATATGCTACCTAATGATTGAGAAACTCATAGATAAAGCAGCATAAAGTTTGCCTCTATCTATTTAGTACATCAATTATAACTACTTTTGCTCCTTAGAAGTGTTTATTTATTCGAGAAGTCCATAAAATAAATACTCAATGTCTCACAATGACACCCAATGATGGAATTCTTAGTAATAACCCGTAACGATATCAAACCCACAAGACAATAAGGATGTAGAGGCGGGACACCAAACTTAAGAACTCATCATAGAACCCGACACTTGCCGATGTCATTCCCGAGCTATTCAGTAATCGCAAAGAGATTATCATTCCACTTATCAATACAAGAATTTCTTTCGAAATAAAAGGCAACAAAGATTACCACATGCATCATTTGGAAAGACAATGATGACGAGGTTGAGAGCGTTGGAATATTAGCGAGAAACTGCAGGTTTCGTTTCATCACTTTTACAATATGCAATTATAGTTAATTAGACAAAAAGCTGAATACTATTCACAAAACACAAACCAATGAGGGGGATAGTTTCACTTACATCCTTGTACCTTGGTCTATAGTTGAACCAATGTGATAAATTCGGTTAACATCCTTGTACGGGCTATAGTTGAACAATGCCTCCAAGCATGTAAGCTTGAGATTAAATTACGATCGAGCATTTTAACCTTAATAACAATTAGGCCTCACGATAATGGAATAGACACAGGTAAAGAGGATAGAAAATATGGTTTTGTCCAATTCTAGTAAAACCTACAAACATAAACATAATTAAAGATGGAAAACACAAGCACCTATTTGAGGAGGAGGTGAACTACGTCTTGGCCGGGAGCAGATTGTGAGTCAAGGCGGCGATCTTCTGTAAATTTGATTCAACATGAGACATTGATTATTACAAAGTACCAAGTCAACATTGCATTGAAACGCTCTTACTATATAATGATAAATGTTGCGGGGAACATGCCACATTAGAACAATACAAGTGGAGAAACTCTTGTGACACTCCAATAACATTGTAGCATTTTAAGAAGATAAGTATAAAGTATATACAAGCCAATTTAGCTTATTAAATTAAAAATCTACACATTCCCACTAAAGTTAGTGATTGAGCATAAAAATCGATATTTTAATATTTAACGAATCATTTTCAAAATCCCCAACTCCGAACATATATGAAACCACTTATATTAAGTAAAGAAAAGCAGAAGTTCAAAGATCATCATTTGTCAATGTAGTAGAACAAATTCAAAACTACAACAAAATATATACTGCTGCGGAATGACAAGTTGCGTATGGATGGTTTACAGCATAATTAATATTGATAATCGAGAATTTTTCTAAAGACAGGGCATGGCGTTCTTGAAAGCGATCAAGACCTCTTCGCATACATAATTTAAAGCCGGAGTTAGATCTTGTCACTATAACACCACATCACCACTATCAAACACCTGAGAGATTAAATTTCACGTCACAACCATCCTCACCACAAAAACAAAACGTGAATATCCCAAATATCAAAGCAAACCCTACTTTAAAAAAAAAGCAAAACCCTAAGATTTGAATCGAACAAAAATGGATTTAATCCTAAAATCGATAAAACCAAACTTAGTAAAATATAGCTATAATACCTAAATGTTACTTTTAGCGGTAGAGAACGGCGGAAGAGAACGAGACACTCGGGGTGGTGGAATCAGCGCACTTGGAGCAAGCAATGTTTAGCGGCGCTGCGAGCGGCGGTGTGCGCGGCAATTACTGCACGAGCGGTCTGCGCGGCGCAGCGGTGCGAAAGCGGAAGAGAGAGACAACTTTTTCTTTTTGAGAAGAAGACGAGAGAGAATTTGTTTTAGAAGAAGACTAACTAATCAAATACTTGGAGGACTACGTGGACGGTTCGATATCAAATAGGTTTTTAATCGGAGGGTTGTGAGCGGGAGTTTGATAGGGTTCTAGGGTTTTGGAGGGTGTGGACGCGCGAGAAGCTTGAGAGGGCGGCGCAAGGGAGAGGGAGACGGTGGAGTATGTGTGCCGGGTGGGTTATAAGCGGCGGCACGGAGAGATTGCGGAGGCGGTGGTGCCGGCGATAGAAGGGATGGAGGAGTTTGGAGCGGAGGTGGTACACACGTGTCGTATAAGAGTGGACACTATATCTATATTGGACACTATATCTATATGCACTATAAACAAGTGTGTAAAACAATAAAGACACCGATTCTATAACCGGTGTCAAAAATCTGGTGTGTAATCTAAAATAATTTATATAAATAGACACTTTAGGTTTCCAAATCCGATGCCAAAATCGGTGTCTATTTGGGAAATATTTTACAATAGACAGGTTTAGGAAACGGTGTTGTTTATCAACGACAGCGATCTAATTAGACAGGTTTCTTACAAAACCGGTGTTAAAAAGAAAAGACTCGATAAAGTCATAAAACCGGTGTCTTTTTGGTGGTGTCTATCGGCCGTTGATTTTTCTTGTAGTGATCGGAAGCTATGGATGATATAGGCGTTGATCATTGGAGTAGTGTTATGGATTTATAAATGAAATCCATGCATACTAACTCCGTCGGGATCTAGTAGACTTGACTAACGGGTAAAACCCATAGGGTGTAAATGGGTTTACAAAAGAAAGAGAGGGGTAGACGATAAGGTAGAAAACTTATAAAGCTAGACTGGTCGCTAAGGGTTTTACCCAACAAGAAGGAATCGACTACGAAGAAACCTTCTCACATGTGGCCATGCTGAAGTATATTTAGATTCTATTATCCATTGTAGCTCATTATGATTATGAGGTGTGTCAAATGGATGTCAAGACAATTTTCCTTAATGGAAGTCTTGATGAAAGCATCTACTTGAAGCAACCAGATGGTTTTATCCGAAAGGGTCAAGAGCATAGATTATGCAAATTGAAAAAGTCTATTTATGGACTTAAATACACGTCAAGGTCTTGGAATTTAAGATTTGATCAAGATGTAAAGAGTTATGGTTTTGATCAAAATCTTGATGAACCTTGTGTCTATAAGAAAACTAAAGACAACAAGGTGACTTTTTATCGTGTTGTATGTGGATGACTTTTTGCTCATTGGGAATGACATAGGAATGTTAACATCCGTTAAGCACTAGTTGGCTGTGAGTTTGATATGAATGACTTTGGAGAAGAAAGTTATGTTCTAGGAATCTTGATTTTTCGAGATAGGAAAAACAATAGAATTGCTTTATCCCAAGTTTCATACATTGATAAGATACTAGAAAGGTTTTCTATGCAAAATTTCAAGAAAGACCAAACACCTTTCAGACATGGAATTCACTTGTCACGGGAGAATTGCCTTAAAACTCCTAGTGAAGTGGATGAAGAAGGTTCTTTATGCCTCGGCTGTAGGAAGCCTCATGTATGCTATGCTATGTACCTGACTAGATATCTATTATGTTGTTGGAATTATCAATAGATATCAGTCAAATCTAGGACCAGAGCACTAGATAGCTGTAAAGCATCAAGTATCTTTGCAAAACTAGGGGATGTATGCTAGTTTATTCAGCTACAGATTTGGTTTCCGTGGGTTATACTGATTCTAATTTTCAGGCTGATATGGACACTCGTAGGTCCACATTAGGGTCAGTGTTTACATTGGGTGGTGGTGTTGTCATTTGGAGGAGTATCAAGCAATCATGTATTGTTGATTCCATAATGGAGGCGGAATATTTGGCATCTTGTGAAGCAGCCAAATAAGCTGTGTGGTTGAGGAACGTTTTACTAAGCATTGAGGTGGTTCCATACGCTGCGCATGTTATTACATTATCTTTGTGACAATAGTAGTACATGTGACAAATGAAAAAGAACCTAGAAACCATCAATGTGGGAAACTCATAGAATGAATGTATCACCTTGTCAGAGATATCGAGTAAGCAAGATAGCATCTGCAGAAAATCTTGCTGACCCTTTAATAAGATTTTAATAACTACAAGTTTTTAGGGGCATACTGGAAGTATGAGTGTACTAGACATGTCTCATTTACTTTAGGGCACGTGGGAGAATGTTGGTAGTATTGTGCATACGAGTAAATTATTGTGTAAATTGACATTTTGAATAAAATATTATTTTCTTATATATTGAGCTTGCATATGTCGATAAATTGTTTGATAATATTGAGTGTTTAAGTTGTTAAACAAAGAAAGATTTAATTTATAATTCAATTCAACAAATTAAAGTCCTTGATCTGTAAATAAATATGGACAATTTATTTTGATAAGACCATCTCAATTTTATTGAAGTTTATCTTGACTTTGGTAATAAAATTTATAATACATTTTCTAAATGTATTGGACTGGACCACGTGAAATTAAATATGTAATTGACCAATAGATATTTAATTTAACTTGATTATCGTCGTGACACCTTAATCTATGTGACACCTTAATCTAAGTGGGGTAATGAACTTTGATTACCAACTTGAAGTTATTTGAGGCATTTAACTTTTGGCTTCAATAATTTCAATTAGATTAAGAGTTCAATCTTACCCTTTAGTGGAATGGAATAAGATTAATAAATTATTTTGATTGATCAAGAGTCGATTGGATTAATTTTAATTTATTGGAGCTTAGTCTAATTGGGTCCAGCAGAGTCCCTTTGGTAGCTCTAGAAAAGAAAGCGGAATAAATTATAATGATTTATAATTTATTAGTGCAGTGTATTAATTAAGTTATTGATTGAGATAATTTTGGAAAGAAGAGAAATCATATGATTTGCCAATCAAAATATTACCTAAAATGATAATTTCTTTTTGGCAAAGGTTTCCAAAGTTAATTATTCCATCCTACTTAATTACTTCCATCGATCATTTGTCCCCACACACAAGAGAGATTTTCTTTGCACTTCTTGAGTTCTTGGAGAACAGAAGAAGGCTTGAAGGTTTGGAGAGCGGAATTTCTGCAAAAGAATTTTGAAAGCACGCTACAAGGGTAATCCCTATTCTTTCTTATTGCTACGAATTAATCGATTTTAGTTAAATACATATTACGATTCAAGACCCTATTCGAATTGCTCGGATCACATAAAATTGATTTTTGTGATAGAGCAATTTCATTCCGAAACCAATGAGACACCAAGTAAGTTACATTTAAATTTTATGTCTTATCACAATCAAACAATACTACATATACATAAATAAATTCAATTCTTGAGAGTTTCGTTACATTTTTCTTCCATTTTGTTGCATAAAGTTAAGAAATAATATTTCTTTAATTCGTGAATGATATTAGGAACATTTATTTCTTTTATTTTTATTATTTCCCTTTACTACTAATTTAAATATCGATTTACACTTGGAATTATGCTTAATTCCTATTTCTTCTTGGATTTTTAGATTGTGGAGATATATTATAGTAAAGAGCTCTTGAAAAAATGTTGTTGTGGAATCTAACATAGAATTGATGAGAGGAAAAATATTCTTTGGAAGCCACAAATACAATTGAAAATGGTTCAAACATGGTCCGAAAACATTTTTGACCAAAGCGACCAAAAAGTGCAGTTACGCCGTGGTATCTCTCTTACCTCAAAACACATGTTGCAATCAATCGCTTATTAATTCTCCGGATGACCTCACTAATTCCACTAAGTCACTAGCCCACTTTTTGTTTTCTTCAAAATGCACAAGTCAAAAAAAGTTTGGGGACACTTTTCAAGATTTTTGGTTGCACATTGCGCACATTGAAAATATTCTGTTTTGAGGCATATTATGTAGGTCCCGAGGGGTGATGTGTAAGGTTTAGAAGGAGGTTGAATAAACCTTACCAACTTTTCGATTTAGTCTTTTTTAAAGTATTTTTGAGTTAAACTAAAATCGTCTTAGTCTTGAGGATAGCTAGGTTAGCTTACACATCGAAGTTACCCGCTCAACGGACTAATCGAAGTGTTGATAGTATAACTTAGCCGCTTACATCTAACACTTAGAATAACATTTGATTTGGTTTTGTTCGTGGAAGACTTTTCATACTTATGATTTTTAACTTGTTTTACAACAACTTGTCTGTGCATTTTCTTCAAAATGCACAAGTCGAAAAAAAAGTGGGGATACTTTTCAAGATTTTTG
Organism: Rehmannia glutinosa; assembly: GCA_016081115.2. NCBI lineage: Eukaryota > Viridiplantae > Streptophyta > Magnoliopsida > Lamiales > Orobanchaceae > Rehmannia > Rehmannia glutinosa. The sequence goes on from CM071930.1 coordinate 23,533,439, forward strand.
GGTTGCACTCTGCCGCACATTGAAAATATTCCTATTTTGAAGCATTAGTTATGTAGGTCCTGAGGGGTGATGTGTAAGGTTTAGAAGGGGTGGTTGAATAAATCTTATGAATTTTTCGATTTAGTCCTTTTTAAAGTATTTTTCAGAGTTAAACTCAAATCGGCTTAGTCCTTGAGGGATAGCTAGGTTGGCTTACACATCGAAGTTACCACTCAGCAGACTCGGTGATTTGTTGATAGTATAACTTAGCTGCTACGGCTAACACTTAGAATATGTGATTAATTTGGTTTTTGTTCAACGGAAGACTTTTCACCCTTATGATTTTAAACTTGTTTTACAACACTTGTTTGAGCAATAATTATTATCAGTAGAGTTCAAAAATTTTAACTTAGCAGCAGATATAAATAAATGCAAGAATTAAATGTGTTGTAAAGTAAATAAGACACGAGCAATTTTTATAGTGGTTCGAGGATGGGGTAATTCCTCTAATCAACTCTTCTCCAACTCTTGGAGGAATCCACTCACGTAACAAGATCTTGGTTACAAAGCGGTTAATAGTCCAAGTCGCTCCGATCACACGACCCGGTTTTGCTCATAGGACTCATCTTCTTCACAAAACAACTATCTTTCTACTTGGCTCCTTCAAACTCTTGATTTGTTCACACAACCCTCAATGAGTCTAAAACTTACGGTTCGATGTTCAAGAAATTCTTACCCCAGCGTATGGTGTCAAGTTTTAGTATAGAATAAAAAGTAGGATTATCGTCTCCACGGTATTGATATCAAATTTTAAACCAAATCTTTGTAATTATAATAGCTTAATTCTGTCTAGATAACTTAGAAAAGAGAGAGATTTTGAGTAAAATAAAAAATAAAACTAAAATTAAACTAACAAGTTCATTTGGACAAATTATCAAACACTTAAGATATATGAGGATTGATTCACCTAGTTATCCCCTATGTTCTCAAGGTTTATTGTTATTAATGTATAAGCCTAATATTCCAACCATTTATCACTTCCTCTCTAGTGCCAAGTGATCTTAGGTTTCAATCGATTTCGATTTATAAAAATCATAAATTAAACCCTAATGTATGAATATTCTATCATATTCAAAAGACTCATAAACAGTTTCACGAATCCTTAGGTTATGCTATTCTATGGGGATGTTCAATTACCTCTCTCAGTGTCAAAAAATGCCAAACAATCTAAATTATTGATCATATAATTAGATGCATTAAATTAGAATAGCACAAATAGATTATATAACATGCGAATCTCATAAACCGGAAATCAAAAGGTTCAATAGTTACATCAATCCCCTATAAAAATAGGTTTAGCTCATGATGGATGTACAAAAACCCATGAAGAAGTAATTATACATCTCAAAAATCGACAAAGAAAACAAAGATGGAATTGAAAAGAGAAAAAGAACTCTTGTGTCCGGATGAGAGATGCCTTCAATTATCTCCCAAATTAGCACTTTGTGTTTCTTGCCTATTCTATGCTCAAAATAATATCCAACCCTTTTTCTAACGCTCCTCAGTGTCAAAATAAATCCGCCAAAACAAAATAAAGTTTATTGATCATATAATCTAGATGCATTTAAATTAGATCTCTCTAGCACAAATAGATTATACTTTAAGCGTTTTATTACATTTTCTCTTCCTCAAGTGCGAATCTTCCTCCCAAAACGTTTTTCATCATTTTTATCGTCTTTTCGGCTATCATTACATCAATCGACTCTAAAACACCCAAAAAACACGTAATCGTTTAGAATCTCAATGGATGTATAAAACCAACAACAAATACCCCCAAACTTAGACTTTGGCTTGTCCAAGCAATTAAGACTCTTGAAAAACAAATGATGGAAGGGGTGAAAAGTGTAAGGTTTAGAAGAAGGGGGTTGAATAAAACCTTACCAAATTTTCGACTTAGTTCTTTTAAATATGAGTTGATACTAGAGATGCAGTCAATTTTCAATAGAGTTACTCAAATTGTTGATGGAATCCCAAAGACTTAACACCCTTAAATTTGATTAAGCAAGAGTTTAGTGCTTGGTTTAGTACTTATAAATTATCAAGTGGATAGCAAATTTATTGAGATATGTTAAAAATGCGGGAATTAAAGTGCTGAAATGTAAATGACACAATGAAATTTTTATAGAGGTTCGAAGATGGGGTAATTTTTCTACTCCTCTCTTCTCCAACTCCTGGAGGAATCCACTTAGGTAATGATTAAAAATGGCAGTCCATAAAGTCTTGATAAAGTCCTTGAAAGTCTTGATCACCACGGTGACTACTTGAGGTTCGAAGATGGGGTTTGGCTCCTCAAAATAATATCCAAACCTTTTTATATAACGTCCCCTTGGTGGACTCGATAAATCCGTCTAAAATGCCTCGGCTAAAAATAACAGGATTTCCAGCTCACTTGCTCAAGCTCTTTGGATTTGATCGAAGCCCTCCAAAAGCTTAAGACTTTTCGACCTTGAACCTTCCTACAATCCTTGCGTGGAATGTAGACCCCTTGATTTGATATTTTCCTCTTCAGCGATTGAATTATCTTTCCTTCACGGTGAGTGTTGGATTGCAGGCTTGAGGATTGAGAATATTTGATTTTCTAATAATTGCTTGAACGTTTTTTTGGTTCAGATCTATCTCTTGTGTCACTTGTGTCTCTCCTACTTCTCAATTTAAATTTCTCTTTTATAGTGATCTTTCAAAAATTTGCCCGTTGAAGAGATAGGCTTATTTTTGAAAGTCACTTGCCTCATTGGCTTGTCTTTTCATCATTTTGAATTGTTCTTTCACCTTTTAGTTCGACACGGTGTAGTGCTTCCCATCGTTCATTCCATTTTCGAGCACTCGAGAAAGGTGGTATGGAGATATTACTTGTTTAAGTAATTCTCTTGATTTCTATGCAACGGAACGTTACTCGACTTGACTGCAATTCTTTGCTTTCCCGAGGTGACTTCGAGTCACCCAATCATGGATGACTCTTACTGTCACTTCAACTTGAGACTTGGCTTTTCTTGAGTTGAATACTCAATCTGTTTGCTTCTTGATAGAGTTAAAACTCTTCTTTGCCATACAAATTTGTCTACCCAATGAGTCTTCCTTCTAGTCTTATTTGTCTTCTTGCATGTTAGGGGCGTCGACTAACTCGGCTTGGCCAGCTCTATTTATTACAATGCATTTTACAACAAGAATTGGGGTGCCAACTTTCTATTCTAAGTTTTACATGGCATTCATCAAAATCTAAACAATAAATTTCCTAACAACAAAAGACACAACGAAAATAGAAATATCAACAAACTCGAGCAGGACAACCGCAAAACTTCACAACCAAGCTCATTCGTCTCAAACTGTATTTCACTATCAATCAAGCATGCGTTTTAACAATGTGATCATGAGTGAGAATGTTCATGCCAACTCCATTTTCATTATCCGGATAAATTCACGCAATCAAGTGTTTTTCAAAATGATCCACTTTACGAATATAAAGTCGAGATACTTACCAGACTCCATAGATTTGTCTTTCACATTAATCTCCACTAATGTAGGCTAATGTAACACAAGGATCAATAGGACTTTCAAAGCTTGTAATGTGGGCTTAGGGTAAGGTAGGAAATATGGGATTATGTGGTCAAATCACCCAAACACACAATTATCAACTCTTTTAAATCACTAATTAATATCCAACTTTCACTTTTTACATTCCCTTTGTACTCACTTCATGAACCTTGATCCCCCGATTATTTTCTCTTTTTTTTCCGAAACCCCCAAACTTAATCTTTTGCATACTTTATACATGGGGTTTAATAGTTTCACTTCTCGGGCAACTTCACGCAATTAAACATATAACCTGTTCATCATACCATCCTCAACGTTCAATATCATTCTATAACCCGTGTGCATGAGTGAGGGGTAATTGGGATTTTCACATGTAGGCTGCATCGTATTGACTGCCAAAGAAATAGGTTTACAAGGCTCAAAGGGGGACACTAGGGATAATATATAATATAAAGGTAGGTATTTTTGGTTCTAGCTGTTCCAGGATGGCCTAAATCACTTCCTTAATGTTACTTCACCTAGGATTTCACCTCGACTAGTGTTCAGACAAGTTCTAGAATCCGGTGGGATCATTCAATAAACACTCAACCACATAATCGTCTCCAAATAAATCAACAGAGTTAAGCACATAGATGAAATAAATGGGAAGAAAAATAGATCACAACTCGAGACACATACTCTTTTGACCATTCAACTCATATTCAACAAATTCACTTAGTCATGCAATTTCTGATTATTACACAAACAACTCGTTTTGACTCAAGACTCTCTTTTTTTGACTCAAGACTCGACTCAATGAATAATTACCGATTACACCCCCCCAAACTTATAACGACATTGTCCTCAATGGAGAGGTGAGAAAATGACTTTCCTGGTAGCCAAGGAGCTAAGGCTCCTCATTGGAATCATGTGGTAATACTACGTGTACCGGTGTACGAAGGGTCTCGTATAAGCGCACTTGCGCTTCCTTGCGCACAAACCCGTGGGTGTTGTATTCCTCCGATAGTGGTCTTTTCTCTTCCTTTGCCTTGGCCCATGCCCATTTTGGTTTCGCATCTTTGTAACCTAGCAAGGTAAACAAGAAAACAAAACTCGTGGAAACACATAATTCAGTTACGGGTGAGAAATCGACAATCAAAGTATGTACAAAATGCACCCAAGTGGAAGATGTAGCATCGTGTCAAGAAGACAAGCATAGATATGCAAGATAGCACTCAACAATGTGAAAATGTCATTGGGGTATTTGATCAAAAACCTAGTATGTATGAATATGGGAGAAGAAACTAAATGCAATGGATAATTCAATTTAATCCCAAATTCGAACACCAAAACCTAATTCAAGCATGAACATTCAATCCACAATCCAACAATCAACAACAATTATCCCAAACCACCACAAACCACAAACCCAAATAGAGAACTAGGGTGAAAACCAAGGGAAGGGATTTGAGAGGAAGCAAACTTACCAAAAGATGAGTGGAGAAGATGAAGATGATGTGTGTGGTGTGAGAATGCTTCCTTGTGAAGATGGAGCGGGAGTTGTTGGAGTTTTGGTGGGGGAGGGGTGTGGCGTCAAGTTCAAACCAAGAAGAGGTGTGATGTTATGCTTTTTTAAAAAAATGACCAGTCTTTCTTTGTTATAATATGGAGACGTCACGCTGCACGCTTGTTGGGTTAAAATGCCCCCCTGCTTGGATTTTGGGGGTCGGGATACGATACAACTCAACTAATCCTAATAATGCAAAATTTACTACTATGATGCAATAAGATGAAAGTAAATACTAAACCATCGACAACTACTAAAGCAATAAATGGGGCTTCAGGTTGCCTCCCAACAAGCACTAAATTTATAGTCTTCACCGAATTTGTCGATTATCATCAAGTTGGAGCTCCAATGGGAACATTGTCCACGTTTCCCTTAGATACTTCCCAACCACCAATATATTTATCTTGATGCCCATCCGTCGATGACCATGATTGGATTCAAATTTAAGCCTCTTGGTTGGATGGATGGTGAACACGACTTCCTCCTTATTGACCAAGCAGTCAAGTCCCCTGTTTCTACATCAATGAATGCTCTTGTTGTACCTAAAAACGGCCTACCAAAGATTATAGGTATATTTTAGTCCTCCTTCACGTCCAACACTACAAAATCCACAGGGAAAACAAATTTGCCAATTCTCCCTAACACATCCTCAATAATTGCCCAAGGATAGGTGATGGATTGATCTACAAATTACAATGTGATATTGGACAATTTCACATCCCCAAGCCCAAGCTTCGTGACATCAAATAAGGATATAAGATTCATCTTTGGAACCAAGATCACAAAGTGCTTTTTCAAAGAAAACTCCTCTAATAGTACAATGAATAGTAAAACTCCCTGGATCCTTCATTTTCTGAGGTAATTTGCTATGCACTATCACACTGCATTCCTCTGTCAGATAGACAGTCTCAAACCCCTCCAACTTCATTTTATTTGATTCCACTCCCTTTGCATACATGGGCAACTGCTCGGGTGCATGCTGAATTTTTGACTCATTCTTTACATAAATTGCATTGCATTGCTCTCTTGGATTAACCTCTTTATCACTCGGAAACTTCCCTCTGTGCTGCAATGAATTCACTGTTGTCGCCAACTGACCTATTTATGTCTTGATTGACCTAAGTTGCGTTTCCATTGTATTCATATTTTTACCTAGATTATCAATATGTGCATCATTTCTATTCAACCGATTCCTGGTCTCTCCTATGAATGAGCCGAGTATCTCTTCTAGCGACTGTTTCTTTTCACCTCGGTGCGGTGGGAACTCAGTATGGGTTGGGATAACCGGAAGTGGGTTCAATACATTCCTATTATTGCTATAAGAGATATTCTCATGATTGCAAAGTCCGGTGTGATAGTGAGTCGGTAATAAATTACCTCTATTATTAAAGTCCCAGTTATTCACATAATTGACTTGCTCGGCATCGTAAGTGGTGGCTGCATGAACAACCGCGGGTAAGATCTCAGCTTGTTGCGGTGTTCCACTAGATTTTATGATCGCTAATTGCTTAGTCAGGCTCGAGATTTGAGCTGCTAAAGCAGATATTGTATCTAGTTCAAGAACACCAACAACTTTCTTAGACGCTGACTTCTCAGAGGGCCGTTGATAACTGTTTGTGGCCATTTATTCAAGCAGAAGTAATACCATGGTCGGAGTTTTAGCCATCATTGTACCCTGGCCGCCGCATCTAATTTCGTCCTCGTATGCCCATTCACCCATTGTAAAAATATTGAACCCTCTGCCAGTCTGCATAACCATGTTGTGGGCACCTCCATAACAGATCTTTAAATCGCTCCCAAGCTTCATATATTGACTTAAAATCAATCTGTTGGAATTGAGCTATCTCACTTTTCAGTTGGACGTATTGCTGGGAGAAAATAATTTTGCCAAAAAAATTTGCGTCAGGTCATCCCAGCTAGTGATACTCCCAGGGGCGAACGTCTCCAACCATTGTCTTGCTTTATCCCAGAGTGAGAACGGGAAAAGCCTCAATCTAATAGCCTTATCAGACACGCCATTCATCTTGATGGTGTCGCAAATCTCCAAGAAGGTAGCAAGATGGGTATTCAGATCCTCCACTAGGCTTTCCCCAAACTGATTCTGCTGAACCATGCTTATGAGGCCCGACTTCAGTTCGAAATTATTTGCATTTATAGGCTGGTGCAAAATTCCATAGTAGTTCTAGTTCATAGTCGGCCTCAAATAATCCTGAATTGCTCTTTCATGTGCTTCGGGCTATGGTGGCACATTCAAAACCAGGTTCCCAATGTTCTCATTTTCCCTGTCGTCTGCCATTGCTTGATTCTCTGCTCGCTTTGTCGCTCTGACTGCTCAAAATATCCTTTCAATCTATGGATCAAAAGAAAGTAAATTAATATCTTTAAGATTTTGCATAAACAAATAGCTCAATGAGTAACACGAAATAATATTACCTAAACTAATCTAGATTAGGATTAAGACTACTTGGTAACAGTTGTTAGGGAATTTATTATTAGATTTTGATGATACCACGTAAAACTTAGAATAGAAAGTTGGCACCCCATTTTCCTTGTATTTCTATTTTGTAATAGATAGGACCGCATAAGCTGAGTGAAGTGAGCTATGTTGAAGAATGCAAGAAGTGAACTGAGTGAAGTGAAGACCCAGCTGTGTGTCACCTGAGTGTGGTCAAAATAGAAGGCACATACTTGACTGAAGGAGATCCAACTGAGGAACAACTGAATAGAGGTTGAAGAAGTGTCAGTCAAGTCAGCCAAGAGCAGAGTCTACCAGTTGAATTGACAGTTGAGTCATTCCCAAATGATTGAAGCTGACTCAAGTCAAAGGGGTAAAGGCAGTTGTTGTTGGGAAATTTATTGTTTAGATTTTGATGAATGCCATGTAAAACTTAGAATAGGAAGTTGACACCCCATTTTCGTTGTAAACTGCATTGTAATAAATAAGCTGGTCAAGCCGAGTTAAGTCGACTATTCCTAAACATGCAATAAGACAATCGGAGACTAGAAGGAAGACTCATTGCAAGACATCCGAGTATGGCAAAGAAGAGAAGACGGGAACTCGATCAAGGAGGAAGCGAGGTGAGATCTGGTGAGTAGAGTATCGTCAAGTCAACTCAAGATAGCCAAGTCTCAAGTTGAAGTGATGAAGAGTCATCCAATGATTGGAAGTCGACTCTAAGTCACCGGGGAAAGCAAGGAAATGCGGTCAAGTCGAGATAATCTGGAAGAGATCCGTTGCACGTAAATCAAGGGAATTACTTAAACAAGTAATACCTCCATACTACCTTTCTCGAAGTGCTCGGTCCCATAAGCGTGCAAAAGGAATAAACCAATGGGAAGCACTGCACCATGTCGAACTCCGAAAAGTCAAGAACAATTCATACGAGGAAGTGGCAATTCCAAGGATCGCAACAAGACAAGCCAACGACCACAAGTGACTTTAAAAAATAAGCCTATCTCTTCAACGGGCGATTTTTGAAAGATCACTATAAAAGGCCGAGGAATGACTCGAGAGAAGGTTACGAACCACGAACATTCAAGCAAACATTTGAATGTAACCAAAAATATTCTCAAATCATTCAAGATTAATCCTCAAGCCTACATTACGAAGAAAATCAATCCAACACTCACTGTGAAGGAAAGATAACTTCAATCAATTGAAGAGGAAATTGTTGAAGAATCAAGGGGTCTACATTCCACGGAGGATTATAGGAAGGTTCAAGGTCGAACCAGTCTCAAGTTTTTGGAGGGCTTCGTGATCAAATCCAAAGAGCTTGAGCAAGTGGGATGTAGTAGCAAGACAACCCGCCCGTGAAGAAGCCGAGTGTTACGAGAAGCCTGCGTGACCAAGGCATCTCCGGGATCGAGTCCCAAAGGATCAAGTTTGTGTGTGATCAAGACTTGTATCCGGATCTGTTACCACTGTATATCGATCAATACCTAGTGGATTCCTCCGGGGAGTTGGAAAAGAGAGGAGTAGAAGAATTACCCCATCTTCAAACCTCTATAAAAACATATCGTGTCATTTACATTTCAAAGACTTTAATTCCCGCATCTTATTTATTTAACTTTTGATAAATTTGCTATCCACTTGATAATCTCTAAGTACTAAACCAAATTTAAGGGTGTAAAGTCTTCCGCTGAAAATAAATCACATCGGGTTAAGTCTTTAGTCAAAACAATCGAGTTATTCTATCAACGGCTCGGTCACCGAGTCCTGTTGAGTAACTAACTCACTTTGATTAACTAACTTAGTTGTCCATCAAGGACTCAGCTGTGAAGTATTAACTCTGATTATTTAAAAGGACTAAATCGAAAAGTTGGTAAGGTTTATTCAACCCCCTTCTAAACCTTACATTCACACCCCTTGGGACCTACAAGTGGTATCAGAGCGGTTGGTTCATTGAGCCTTCCGCATTGGTTACTGAACTAGATCTCCAAATTTTTCAAAGTCTGTTTTAGTACTTAAGTTCTTCAAAACTCTTTTTATCATTAAAAGTTATTATCATGGAAGCAAATTTGACACGCATCCCTATGTTCACAATTGAAGAATTTGATGATTGGAAAATTCGCATGCAGGCTCATCTATCAGCATTACATGATGAGATGTGGATAGTGATAGAGGATGGGCCACTTCAAATTTTAAAAGTGAACACATTGTAAGGAGAGTCAAATTTGAAGGTGAAGAGGATGTTGCTCCCTGCATCACCATGGTTGAAAAACCAAGAGCTGAATGGACAAATGATGACAGAAAAAGATATAACTTGGACAATGTGGCCAAGGACATTCTTTACAAAACCTTGGACAAAGCCATGTTCAATAAAGTCAAATCATGCAAAACGACTAAAGAAATCTGGGACAAGCTAACATTGATTTGTGAAGGCTCGAGCAAATCAAGGAAAATAAATTATCGGTGCTGTACAAAAATTTGAAAATTTCAAAATGATCGCAGAAGAGACCCTGGATCAATGGATGCTCGGTTCACGTAAATTACCAACGAGCTATCTCGCACTTGGAAAAGAATATACACGAAGGAAATGTGTATGAAGATTCTAAGAAGTCTACCAACCGAGTGGGATATGAAAGTCATGGCCATGAGACACTCCATGGACCTATCCAAGACATCCAACAATGAGCTATTCTCGATCTCAAAGCCTACGAATTTGAGTGAGAAGAAAAGACCAGGAAGAGACAAGTGTACCCAAAACATCCGCTCTAATTGTTAAGGATGGCAAGAGAGCGAGGTCAAAGAGGTCATTGACCAAGAAGAAATAGCCACGATGGTTAAAAGGTTTAACAAGTTCTTCAATAAGAACTACAAGAGAGGCAAGGGCGAATCCTCCGGAAGACACTCGGCTCCTCCAAGTCAAGGGAAGATAGGCCAACCAAGAGAACGGAGCATCAAAAAGTCTGAATATCAAAGGGCTGAAAATCCAAGAATGGAAAGAGCCGATCAAAAGGTTGAAAATCTATGCTGAACCGTAGGCAACCAGGTCACTATGCCATTGATTGCCCATATCCTGTAGTCAACAAATACATGAATGAAGAAGAAAGAAAGGTCTTCAGAGAAAGAAGACAAGAAAAGAAAAAGGCAATGTTGGCTGCAGAGACTCGGCCGAGACAACCAAGTCAAGAGACACAACTATTTCGAGAGTAGTGAAGCCGACTACTCAAGTGACTCGAAGAAGAAGCCTTGATCTGTTTGATGGCCAAGGAACAAGATCAACTCGACCAAGAAGATGAGGTACACTCTAACTCATCACACTCAGATTCTAGTGATAGTGACTATGACACACACACTTCATCACCCACTGATCTTTATGATTCATTAGGCAAAATGATGAAAGATTTTGAACACATTAAATCCTCACACACACTACTAAATGAGGAAAAACCTACTAAAAGCCAAAACTCACGGTGACTAAGGAGCTAAGTACTCTAAGTCAAATAGCTGATGAGAATGAAAGTTTAAAGACTGAAAATGCTAGGCTAATAACAGAAATAGCTGCTATAGAAAAGAGGGAAAATGACCTAAAAAATGTGATTGCCTCATTCACTAAGGCATCTAAATCATTGGATGATCTTATTATGAGTCAAAGAGAATGTGGAGACAAGACAAGCTTAGGATTTAATTCCTCTGTGCTATGTCAAGCTCCAAAAGTGATTTTGGAAAAAGGATCTTCTAGGAATGAAGTATCTCAAAAATCCCAAACTCCAAATGGTGCACACACATTTATCCCAAAGCACAATTACAAACAAACTGGCCTTGGTTATAAAGGAAAAGGAAAACAGACAGTTAAGTGTCTTTAAGAGGACAAGCGAGAAGAAATCCATGAGTTCCTCAAAGAAACTCCAAACAGAAATACTCGTAAAGAAGAAACATAGCTACCAAAACCCCGGAAGTTCTATAAAAGAAATACATATGAAGGGAATGGTAGAAAATACCCAAGCCAAGCTGATTGGAATAATATGAACTATCAGCAAAGACCTATGGAATATAAGCCAAAATGGCAAAGGCCTAGAACTCAGCAAAGGCCATTCCAAAGGTATAAGAGCTTTCATCAGCACACATATGAACCTAGGCACCACACTCATAGATATCACAACTACCCAAAGAAGGCAATTGCTAAAACACATATACAAGCATACTGACAAAAGAGACAATTTTGTATGAGCCAGAATCCCCAAGCAATTTGCCAAAATTAATTATGATTATGGCACCGATCGATAGATGGCAACCCCTTAGAGTCAAACCATTTGGCTATAGGTTGGTTGGATCATCTTACAACACTAACCCCTCAGGACCCAGACAAGTATGGGTACCTAAAACTTAATTTCCTTGTTTGTAGGTTCAAGGAACAGCTGAGTGCCAAGGAACCTGGTACATGGATAGTGGTGTTCCAGACATATGACAGGAAACAAGAAAAATCTATCAAAATTCAAGGAAGTCAAAGGAGCAAAAGTCATATTTGGAGGAAATGAAGCTCTAGGAGAAATAAGAGGCATTGGATCCATCAAGAAAAATGGATTAGAAATCACAGATGTTGCATATGTTGAAGGACTCAAATTCAATCTGCTGAGTATTAGCCAACTCTGTGACAAAGGTTATAATGTTGGATTCAACATGGGAATATGCCAAATCAAGGACACTGAATCCAATGAGGTTGTGTTGCAAGGATGCGAGACAAAAGAACATGTATGTAGTAGATTGGTCAATCGCAACACCCATCACATGTCTATTAGCAAAAAGAGCACATTGAATCAAGTTGGTTGTGGCACAAGAAGCCGAGTCACTGAATTTCAAAGCGATTAACAAGCTTGCCAAAAGCAATCTTGTGGAAGGACTTCGGACTCGATATACAAGAAGGAGAGTATATGTGACGCATGTCGAGAAGGAAAACAAATCAAATCATCATTCAAAGAAAAGACATGTCCATCTTCAACAAGAATATTGCATCGCTACATATGGATCTATTTGGTCCGATTGAACAGCTAGCATAAGTGGGAAGAAATACACCTTGGTGGTAGTAGATGACTACTCAAGATATACATGGACAATATTCTTGTGTAAGAAGAAAGAAACTCTACGTAAACTACCACGGTGATGAAGAGGATTCAAAATGAGAAGAGCCAAACCATTATCAAAATAAGATCTCGAGGAGGAACCGAGTTTGTAAATGGTATAATAACTCAATATTGTATTGAAAATGGCAATTGTCATGAATTGTCTGCAGACAAGGACTCCACAATGAGAATGGAATTGCGAGAAAGAATGAATAGAACTCTCAAAGAAGCAGCAAGGACCATGTTAGTCAAGCGGGGCTACCTAAAAGATTTTGGGTGAAGCAATAAACACAACATGCTACACTCAAAATAGATGCATGATAAACAGACAAGTGACAAAGACTCCCTATGAGATTTGGACGGGGAGAAAACCAAATGTTGCATATTTTAGAATATTTGGATGTAAATGCTTCATCCATAACAATGGCAAAGATAATTTGAAGGATTTTGATGCTAAAGTCGATGAAGGTATCTTCTTGGGATACTCAAACAAAACAAAGCCTACTGAGTACTCAACAAGAGGACTATGGTTCTGAGAGGAATCCATTCATGTGGTGTTTGATGAGCCAAATGTAAATGGAGAAGACATTGAAGAGTCGGTGATAAGCTGAATCAACCAACCATGCGAAGAGTCCCTATCTTTCAAGCCAAGTGGAATTATAAACCCGGATGAAGATGAGATAGCCGAGTCTCAAAAACAACCGGAAAATCTGCTGACTAAGTGATGTCGAGAGAGCTGATCAAAGCAACATAGCTGCAAGACGATGAATCCGGCTAACTTACTCCAACCTAATGTAAGATGGCCGAGAGACCATCCACGAGAACTAGTCATTGGAGATATAAGAGAAGGTGTCAAAACAAGATCAGAACTCAACAAGAAGCTATGTTCACATGCTTTATCTCACAAATAGAGCCTAAAGATGTGTCACAAGCATTGGATGACACACATTGGATTCAAGCTATACAAGAAGAGCTGAATCATTTTGAAAGAAATAAAGTATGGGAATTAGTTCAAAGACCCACCCATCAAAATGTTATTGGCACTAAATGGGTGTTCGAAACAAGATGAACGAGGAAGGTTCGTGGTAAGAAACAAAGCAAGATTAGTAGCCAAAGGATATTGCCAAGAAGAAGGGATAGATTTTGATGAAACATTTGCCCCGTAGCAAGATTGGAAGCTATAATGATGTTTCTTGCCTATGCAGCTCACAAGAATTTTATTGTATATCAGATGGATGTAAAGAGTGCATTCCTTAGTGGTTTATTGGAAGAAGAAGTGTATGTTGAACAACCTCCAGGATTTGAGGAGAAGACTCTTAGAGATAAGGTATACAAACTCAAGAAAGCTCTATATAGATTGAAACAGGCACCCCAGACAATGGTATGATCTTTGTCACAATTCCTGACTGAGAACGGATTCACAAAAGGCAAAGTGGATAGAACACTCTTCAGAATTCAAGATGCAAAGAGTATATTGCTTGTTCAAATATATGTGTATGACATTATTTTTGGATCCACAAACAAAGAGTTATGTGATAAATTTTCAAACCTCATGCAAAGCAAATTCGAAATGAGCATGATAGGAGAGCTGACATTCTTCCTTGGACTCCAAGTAAAACAGCTGAAGGATGGAACCTTCATAAGTCAGACAAAATACACCAGAGATTTAATGAAGAAATTTGGTATGGAAGAGAAGTCTTATGTGAAAATACAAATGAATGCATCAGTCAAAATGGATATGGATGCAGATGGCAGGCCTATAGATCAAACAAGATACAGAGCACTTATTGGATCATTGCTCTATCTCACAGCAAGCAGGCCAGACATCACCTTTGCTGTAGGTGTATGTGCAAGATTTCAATCGCTTCCAAAAGAAAGCCACATGATCGCAACCAAGAGAATCTTGAGATATTTGAAAGGAAGCCAAGAAGTTGGCTTATGGTATCCAAAGGAAGGTGGATTCAAGCTAATTGGCTATTCAGACTCTGACTATGCTGGATGTAGAGTTGACAGGAAAAGCACCTTAGGCACATGTCAAATGCTTGGTGATGACGCCCGAGCCGAGCTGGAAGAAATTAATCCACGTCATCAGTCCAGCACACATCCGAGTGGGGGACCTGCGGGTGACGTCAGTAACGGTATGTGGTGATACGTCATGAATTAGGCTCGCCCGCTACCGAGCCCAACCGCAGATATGACTCGCGAGCCCCGACCCCGAGCCCGAATTTGGCGGAAACGCATGCGCGACATATTCATAAAAATAACCATTTGCCCATACCTGCCCATGCTTAGTGCTTTATTGGTATCAGAAACTGCCACATGTCAGAAAGTTATAGAGAGGAGTCACCAAGTGGCAAGAGTTGGCTGACATGCATGATTGGAGAGGGACATATGTCCTTTTCTAAATTATTTTACTGATTAGTAATTAATTAGTGCAAAGATGACTGTTGAAAACCCACTTACTCGAGGGGTATAAAGATCCTCATTTTAAGAGAGAAAAAAGAGAGACCTGAAAAAAGCAAGATTGTAAGAAAGACCGACCCCAATAATTCGGCTTGGCATTACGCAAAAGAGGCAGAATTAGCCATAAATAAACGCGTATTACTTATATTTCCACGTGTTAAATTTCTTATATAATTTGTTTGTTGACCAAAACGCACGTCAACAAATTGGCGCTAGAAGGAGGGCCCGTATTGGTCCAGTCGGAGTTCCAGACAGAAGCAACTTAAGTGAAAACCAGGTGAAGTTTGACGTTTGTCCTTTTCGTAATAAACAAAATGAGTCAACAGTCGAGAAATGCTCGTTTGACTGAAGAACAACACCCTAACAACCAAACTGGCCATACTACTAATGGCCAAAATATGCTCCAGACAGAAGCAGGGAGCACTACTTTATTTCCTTTCGTTCAGCTAATTACCAACCCAACTTTTGTACAGCAAATGAACCAACTCATATCACAAACTCTCGCTACCACAAACTCTCAAGCACCTCCTCCACTCCTTGTAAATACTAACCCACTCAATCCACAACTAAATGTTAATATCAATCCTCAAGTTCCCGGGCTTTCTCATGATGAAGCCCAAGAAGCCAGTTCAGGTAATGAACAACGTGTCCGTCGTGACAGAAGGCGGCCGCGAGAAGATGAGGAAGGACAAAGTCGTGTAGCGAAGTCACTACCGGAGCCAACACGACATCGCTATGCCCACTCGGTGTTCGCCGGGCGACTGGGAGTTGATCCTTTTCACCCGGCTCGATCGATAAGTTCCCGACTCGGGTTTCGGATGAGCGGGAGCAAGCAGCTTAGGTCAATCGATCCAAGGCCCTAGCCTATGGCAGAACGAGATGTAGAAATACACGCCTTCCGCCGTCGTCGTTTGAACGAATTGGAAGGCGGTCGAAAGGCGAACAGATCTCAAGACCGCCCCAAGCAATGAACCAACCAGCTGTTATGTCGCCATTTTCCCTGGAATCTGGCGACCCCATTGCCGCCAAAGTTGAAAATCCCCCAGGTCGGTCTCTACAATAGGGAAACCGACCCGACTACTCACGTCCACAAGTACTTGGCATGGATGGAACTGCATACCCTAGCGATGCCATCCTCTCAGACTTTCCCCCGACTGGGCGCGAGCCCACCGTTGGGAGGGGTCCATTCGGCCGGCCTCCGCCTTTACGACGCATTTCTTAACGTCAAAAGTCCGAGTTGCACCTAAGGATTCCCTCGTAAACATCAAACAAGGGAAGGACGAGTCCCTGAAAAGCTATATCTCTCGGTTCAATAAGCAAGTTCGAGAGATGGAACCGGTGTCAGATGACGCCATTTTAATTGCAGCCATGCTGGCCTTGCCCCGAAACTTGGTTTAACTACTCTATCCATGAATCGGGGCGACCTGCGTACCAAGAATTTTCGATCCGCGCGAAACGCCATATTTGCGCGGAGGAAGCCATGGCCAGTAACCGCCCCGAGTACCGACCAGGGGGCGTGAGAAAGGACGCAAGGAAGGAATCAGCAGTTGGGTCGGGGTCGGGATTTAGACCGTTCTCGGAAAACCCGACCACCGGATTTAAGGCTCGCCAAGAAGCACGAGCCGAAGTTGCTGCGCTGAGGAGTACTTTGACCCACACTCCATCAGCCATATAGAATGAAGTACAGGGTTTAAATTTGTTACCTCCGGCTCGGCCTTTGAAGGTCGAGCCGACAAAATTAGATTCACGTTCGATATTGTGCCTATCATAAATCAATAGGTCACGATACCGATGAGTGCCGAGATGTAATCAGAGAAATTATGCGGATTGTTCGGCAAGGCGGTCTTAAAAGATACGTTCATGAACTACCGCCCCCACTGGCACTGGCTCAAGGTGTCAACCCGGAGCGTGTAACCAATCCAGCTCTCCTGCCGCCACCACCTGCCGAGAACCAGGGTAGGGAGATCCTCATGATATCGAGTGTAAATCGAATCAATACTAACACAGCCGAGGATAGCCGCTCCAATAGAAAAAGAAAGGTTGATGTTAGACAGGCCGCTAACGCCGAAAGGCAAGTTCGGGTGGCGGAAATCAAGGAAGGCCAACCCACCGGCCATTTTGTGTTCTCGGATGCGGATGCCGACCAGGTGGTCCACCCTCATTCTGACCCCCTGGTCATTACTGCACCGATTTTGGGTATTCCGGTCCATAGAATTTTGATCGACTCTGGAAGCTACTCATCGGTCATTTACGTCCGAGCTTTTTGAAGATTGAACGTGGACGATAGCTATATCCGTCCATGCAACGATAGCATTCTGGGGTTTGGAGGAGGAAGAATAGTCTCGCTCGGGGAAGTTGATTTGCCCATCCAAATGGGACAAGGGTTGCATAAACGGACCGTCATGACAACATTCAAAATAATCAACGCCGATTCGGAGTACAATGCTATCATTGGGAGGCCATTGCTTTATCATATAAAAGCAGCAGTTTCAATATATCATTTTTGTATAAAATTCCCAACATCTGATGGCGAGGCTGTACATAAGGGGAATCAGAGGGAGTCACGAGAATGCTCTCTCAAACTCCGACCGGTGGAGATTAACGTGATGGAACGAGGAGAAACCAGTGGAACCACGCAAGGCGATCCCCTGCCAAAGAAGGAGCCCGAGCGGAAAATGGTGATTGTTCTGGAAGATAATCCAGGTCGTCGACCTGGGAAGGAACCGATGAGGGAAGAAGGCGAGCCCGCAACCGAGAACGAGCCAGCCACTGAAGATGAGTTGCCCCTGCAGATCAAAGAGGGGCAGAGCAAGAAAAGAAAACGGGCGGAACCAGTAGAACAGGTTGATACGATCAATGTCGGAAGGCCAAGTGAGGGGCGCCAATTACGTATTGGTCATGATCTCCCAGAACCATATCGAACCGAGCTGATTGAGTTTTTGGGAAATAATCTCGACGTCTTCGCATGGACTCATGCAGACATGCCCGGAATTGACCCTAAGCATGCATGTCACCGCCTTAATATTGATCTAACGTTCCGCCCAGTTATCCAGAAAAGGCGCAAACTTTTTGACAGACAAGCAAAGACTCGAGGCCGAGGTTAACAAGTTGATCGATAATCAATTTATCCGGGAAGATCTCTATCCCGATGGGTTGCCAATCTGTTTTGGTAAAGAAAAGCAATGGCCAGTGGCGCCTGTGCGTGGATTTCACTGACATGAATAAGGCATGCCCCAAGGACAGTTGTCCATTACCAAATATTGACTATATGGTAGATGCCACATCGGGACATGAGCTGATGAGCTTCATGGATGCATACTCGGGTTACAACCAAAACGAATGCAAGATGACGAAGAAAATACATCATTCTTTCTCGCTTTCGTGGAATTTTATTACAAGATGATGCCCTTCGGGTTGAAGAATGCTGGTGCGACCTACCAAAGGTTAGTAAATAAGATGTTTGAAAAAATGACAGGTCGTACTATGGAAGTCTATGTAGACGACATGTTGGTGAAATCACTGTATATATCTGATCATCTAAACGATCTTAATAAAATGTTTGTTGTTTTGAGAGAGTACAAGATGATGTTAAACCCGAGAAAGTGTACGTTTGGGTCGGCTCGGGTAAATTTCTCGGGGTATATGGTCACCAAAGGGGAATCGAAGCTAACCCAGACAAAATAAAAGCCATTATCGATCTAGAACCCCCGAACTCTGTAAAAAGGGTACAAAGCCTAACAGGCCGATTGGCCGCCCTTAACCGATTTGTTTCGCGATCCACAAACAAATGTAAACCTTTCTTCGAAATTATAAAAAAGAGCAAAATTTTTGAGTGGACTGAGCAAGCACAAACTGCCTTTGAATCCCTCAAACAACACCTTTCTTCAATTCCTATATTGCAAAAACCTACCCAAGGGGAGGACTTGTATTTGTACTTGGCGGTATCCGAATACGCCATCAACTCGGTGTTAATCAGGCTAGATGGTTCTATTCAACATCCGGTCTATTACACCAGCCAAGCGTTACATGACACCGAGCCCGCTATCCACCAATGGAAAAGTTGGCTTATTCATTAATCACTGCGGCGCGGAAACTCCGTCCATATTTTCTAGAGCACAAGATTATAGTCTTGACAAACTACCCGATGAAGCAAGTACTGCACCAACCCGATACTTCTAGTCGGATGGTCAAGTGGGCCGTCAAACTTAGTCAGTTCGATATTTTATACGAACCACGTACAACAATAAAAGGACAGGCTTTAGCCGACTTTGTGGCCGAATACACACCTTCCATACGATTGGAAGTTATGGAAGACCAAAAATGGAAATTGTTCGTTGACGGCTCCTCCACCGCAGGACGAGCAGGGGGCGGAATCGTGATAATCGATCCAAATCAAAAATGCTACTGCTCGGCCGTGTGATTTCAGTTCACCGCAACGAACAACGAAGCCGAATACGAGGCACTTCTGGCAGGCTTAGATATGGCAGCTTCCATGGGCCTAAAACAACTGTTGGTACACCGTGACTCTCAGCTGGTCGTTCATCAAATCAACGGTGAGTACGAAGCGAAAGAGCAAAAAATCGCACAATATTTGGACTTGGTCAAGAAGAGATTATCACACTTTAAGACAAAAGTCTTACATGTGCCCCGAGCCGAGAACATGCGGCGGATGCCTTAGCTCGGCTCGGTTCGGCCCAGGGACGGATGCCATTGCGGATGTCATCTTTGTCACACAAATCTCGCCCCGTCACTTGGCGCAAAGAAGATATATACAATGAAACCGCCGAGCGCACTGGATGACCCCAATCATTCAAGACTTAGAAAAAGGAGTTCAACTCGAAAACAAAGTCAAGCTAGAACATTACGAACTCAAGCGACTCGGTTTACATTAGTAGATGGCATCCTATACAAACGAGGATACTCCGTCCCACTCCTACGGTGCCTTTCCGAGATGGATGCATATTATGCACTTCGAGAGGTTCACGAGGGAATATGCGGAAACACACGGGGCGGACATTAGCCTATAAATTAATACGGCAAGGATACTACTGGCCATCCCTAAGAAAGGATGCAACCGATCTCGTCAAAAGATGCGAGAGGTGCCAAAGATTCGCGCCGCAGGTCAGATATCATCCTGAGCAACTTACCTCCGTATTTAGCCCATGGCCGTTTGCCAAATGGGGAATGGACCTTATCGGACCACTCCCCACTGGCAAAGGGGGCGTCAAAATATTGTGGTGGTAGATTATTTCACAAAATCTGAAAATAGTGAAAATAGATGAAGAGAAGATTGTGAGTTTTGTATGGAAGTCCATTATCTGTAGATTCGGGATACCACATTCGATTGTTATAGACAATGGGAAACAATTCGATAACCGAAGGTTTCGAAATTTTTGCGAAGGTTTCCACATTAAAAACCACTTCTCGACTCCATACCATCCCCAGTCCAACGGACAGGTTGAGGCCGTTAATAAAATACTCAAGTATACCTTGAAGGCAAGATTGGAGGAGTCCAAAGGTAATTGGCCGGAGGAGTTACCCGGGGTGCTATGGTCATACAGAACGACGCATTCGAGCGGCCACCGGAGAAACACCTTTTCTTTGGCTTATGGAATCGAGGCGGTGATTCTGTTGAGATTGGAGCCCCTACCTTTAGAATTGCAAATTTTGCCAAAGACGGCAATGAGGCTGCGCTCCGAGCCGAGCTAGATCTGCTCAAAGAAAAAAGCTGTAGTGCCGAGATGAAAAATGCCGTGTATAAACAAAGAAGCGAGAGGTACTACAATTCAAAAATAAAGGAAAGGAGATTTCAGATCGGTGATATTGTGTTGAAAAAGATAACGGGTGTTGAACCCAGTCCATTGAAGCCAACCTGGGAGGGCCCATTTTGGGTCAGCAACGTCTTATCTGGTGGGGCGTACCAGCTAGAATATTTGAGTGGATAAAAATTTATGCATCCATGGAATATAGCATACCTGAAACGGTACTATCAATAGAGATCTCGGTTTACGAAGCAGATAGGATTCTAAGGAATTATCCTTTCATCTGATATTCTGTGAGCTCCCTAAAAGGGTACGAAATTTTTACCCACCTCGGCTACTTGCCGAGGACAGTAAAAATCGCCTCAGCTGAAAAAGCTGAATGCGGACAAGTCGTCTCGGGTACGTCCTTTGCACGCTACAAAGACTTGGTTACGCACCGAGCACAAAACAAAGACTTGGTTATGCACCGAGCACCAAAGACTTGGTTACGCACCAAGCACAAAACAAAGACTTGGTTACGCACCGAGCACAAAACAAAGACTTGGTTACGCACCGAGCACAAAACAAAGACTTGGTTACGCACCGAGCACAAAACAAAGATTTGGTGTACACACCGAGCATAAAATAAAGACTTGGTTACGCACCAAGCACAAAACAAAGGCTTGATGTACACACCGAGCATGAAATGAAGACTTGGTTTATGTACCAAGTACCAAATACAAAATAAAGATCAGGTTCATATACCAAGTACGAAAGTCAATTAAAGCGGATGAAGTCCCTTATTCAGGCAACAATCTTACAAAAAGGAAAAGAGCCGAGCATATACAAAAAGCTTAAATACATACACAGGTGAGAAAAATAAAAGTTCATTTATACTTCAAAAGTATTTACACGAAGCCAAGTCACCTACCTACGAGTACATATGAAAGCTTGTAAATAAAAAGGGGCAAACAACATCAAGACTGAGCAGGGGGTGGAATTTCAACGGCACCACTGGAGGCGACTTCTTCCACGTCCGGAGGAGGAGAGCCCTGAACATTAGGGGCCTCGGCAAAGTTCGGCCGAAGCACATCGAGATTAGCCTCCAGGAGGGCCAGATCTTCCTCAAGCTGAGCAACAGTCCGCCCGGCCTTAACCAAATCGAGAATTTCTCTGAGGCTGGTCGCGTGGCCGCAGGTTAACATAAATGCATACTCCTCAGAGTCCTTGTGGGGGAGAGAGGGGCCGTACTTCTTCATTACCGGGAGGGTTCTGCTGAGGCTCTCCCCCAACCTCTCCCTCTCGCTCTGCCATCTCGTCCCGAGCCGCCACCTCGGCCTCGGGGTCGGAGGGCAGAGCAGGCCTCAAGCCGGCTGCGGCCAGATTGGCCTCAGTGGCCAATCTCTCGATCCGTCGTCTCGATGCCCTTGGCACGGATGTTTTCCAGCCTTCGAATAAAGGTGGCCGATAGGGGCCCCTTTGATGCCCGGTTCTCTGTAAAGGTAAAAAGACGAAAAAAGAAGCAAAGTCAATCACAAAAGGTAACAATAAACAGCAAAAGCAGAGAAAAGAGAAAAGATAGACTTACTGTAACCAAAAACAAAATTTGATGGAGGATGAAGAACAGTTTCCCTCTCCCCATCCTCCATGCGAGCCTGCCACTCGCCGCTTACCCAGAGCCACTTATCTTTCCACTCCTTCAAGGATGAAGGAAGACCTTCCACTAAGCCGTCCGGATACCCCAGTCGGGTTTGTACGTAATACCACCCGGACGGCTGACCCCGAGATGAAGGAGTCGCTCGCCAGATAAAGAGCTCGTTCATCTCTTTGAATTTGGGGCGAGGATATTTTTCTAGGTGGAACATCACCAGGAGGCCGATGATCCTACCCCAAGAAATAGGGTGCACCTGGGTCGGATGCATACCCCACTTGCAAAACCACCGCGTGAGGAAAGCCGGCAATGGAAATCGCAACCCATATAGAAGGCTGGCGGCAAATATGGCCAAGCAACCCGCTGGTGGGTACTGAGGAACCTCTGTGCCATCCGGTACCCAAAAATTGATGCCACTTGGAATACGATACCTCCGCCGGAGCTCTTCTACCTCCCGAATCATAAGCATGCTAGGGATATCGTTTATATCACTCGGCGTCCACCGAGGCTCGACACAAAGGCGAGGGCCTCCTCCTTGTCGGCCGTCGCCGTTACGATGGCCCATGGGCACTCGGGGCCTCTCCGGCCTCGAATCTCCGGAGGGTTCATCTACCCGCTCCACGTTATCACGCTCCGGCTCCGATGGGTCCATATTTTCGTCTTCCTGCTGATACTGCCTAAGATCAGCACTTATGGATTCTTCGTCGGAACTCTCTCGTGCCAATCCGGGCTGATACACCGTTCCTTCTCTAAAAACGGTCACTGGCGTCGGATCAAAAATAGTATGCGTCCGCTCTAAAGATGTTCCACCTCGAGAAGAATCTGGAGAAGATGTCTGAATGATGCTCGGACTATAAGACGGAGATCTCCGTGCTGGTGAGAAATAAACAGAAGGTTCAGAGGGGGGATCTTCGATTTCAACCTCTACGCTATAACTACGACTCCTACTATCCTCAAAAGAAGACATTTTATAGGTAAAAGGAGAATATTTCGAAAAAATACCTAAGTTTGAAGTCTCGAACTTTGGAAGCCGACCGAAATTTTCGCTTTCGGTTTCAATCGATGCCTAGCTCAAAGGGTAATGGATGCAAAAGTGAATGATGGAGGAAAAAAGGGGTATTTATAGATGGAGTTCCCTCGATAAACGGAACGTTTATTCGAAAAGACGCGCCTTTTTAAACTCAAAAGCCGTCGAACATGTCAGAGAACGTCGCGTCCCCACGCCCGCTGACAGAACTGACGTACCTTTTCGATTCCTGCACAAGATTGGTCCAACCACAAGATGCCACGTGTCCGTCATTATTGCACCACAATTAATGCGCCACTACATGCATTAATCACTACGCGACAGATGTCAGGAATGAACAAAACCTTTGAGAATTCCGTTTCCCCAATTAAATGTTTATCATTAGCATTAAAGTTTAACTCCGACTTCAGAAATTCTTCTCTCGGAATTAAACTTGGGGGCCTTTGATAACACCGAGCGAGTGGAAGAAATTAATCCACGTCATCGATCCAAAGACACATCCGAGTGGGGACTGCGGTGATGATGTAATGTGACGCGGTGACACATCATGAATTAGGCTCGCCCACTACCGAGCCCAACCGTAGTATGACTGCCGAGCCCCGACCCCCGAGCCCGAATTTCGGCGGGAAACGCATGCGTGACATATTCATAAAAATAACCATTTGCCCATACCTGCCCATGCTTAGTGCTTTATTGGTATCAGAAACTGCCACATGTCAGAAAGTTATAGAGAGGAGTCACCAAGTGGCAAGATTTGGTTGACATGCAAGATTGGAGAGGGACATGTGTCCTTTTCTAAATTATTTTACTGATTAGTAATTAATTAGTGCAAATATGACTGTTGAAAACCCACTTACTCGAGGGGTATAAAGATCCTCATTTTAAGAGAGAAAAAAGAGAGACCTGAAAAAAGCAAGATTGTAAGAAAGACCAACCCCAATAATTCGGCTCGGCATTACGCAAAAGAGGTAGAATTAGCCATAAATAAATGCGTATTACTTATATTTCCACGTGTTAAATTTCTTATATAATTTGTTTGTTGACCAAAACGCACGTCAACACTTGGAAACAAGCTAATTTCCTGGTTTAGCAAAAAGCAAAATTCAATAGCCACCTCTACAGCTGAAGCAAAATACATAGCTGCGGCAGCTGTTATGCCCAAGTCCTATGGATGAGACAGCAACTGAGAGACTATGAAGTTGAAGAAAAGGAAATTCCAATCATGTGTGATAACAAAAGTGCAATTGCAATCACTCAAAATCCTGTGTTGCACTCAAGAACAAAGCATATCGATGTCAGATATCACTTCATAAGAGATCATGTTGAAAAGAAGGACATCACCTTGGAATATATTTCAACCGATAAACAAAGTTGGCGACATATTCACAAAACCATTATGTGAGTCAAGATTTGAAAACTCAAACATGAGTTAGGGTTAATTGAGTGAGTGACACTCGGAAGACTCAAAGAAAAGAAATGAAACACGAAAAGGGAAAAAGAGATGAACTCTCAAATCGGCTAAGTGAATCACCATATCGAGAAGAAAGACAATTTGTCGAGTTAGCGACGGTGAGTCACTAGGAGAACTGTGAGAAGAAGTTAAATCGGCTAAGGGATAAGCCGAGTCATTTATGCGCAAAGGGACAAAAACGCGATCGTTTTTACTAAGCGGGAATGTTTTTAAGAATAACGTCAAAGATAATTATGACGTATACAGCAAAAGCCGCACACCAAGCTTATGATTGGATATAAATCTTTGCCGCATTAAATACGAGACATTAAATGCTAATCGCGTGCAAAATCTAAGCCGTTGATTTCGATCACATTTCAAAAACCACCCGCACGCCCTTTCGGGAACCATACTTAAACCATTTTCGTCCGTTTCTCTCACACATTACCAAAACTGCTTCATTTCTCTCTCTCGAAGCAAAGGCAAAAACTCTCTCAAAAAACCCTATCAATCTTCAAATCACTTTCTAAGTTTCATTCGGTGAAATCTTTGAAAAATGGCATTCCACTCATGATTTTTTGTCAAGCTAGGAAAGTAAATCCACACCGGGTCTCTTGTGGATTTCGAGGGTATGGTCAAACAGGGATCCGATGACACCCTCATAAAGAAGATCGCTAAAAAACTCAAAACGACCGGGCTAAAACAATTTCGACGATGGACTTTCCGATGACCTATGTGGAAGAGGTCGCGATTCTACGTGAATGCCGAGATTCACGATGAGGGGATCAAATCCTCTGTTCACGGGAAGGAGTTCATCATCACCGCCAAGGATTTGGCGTAACACCGCTCATTCACCGGCGGAAGGAGCACCGAGAAATCAATGAAGCGATGTTGACTTGGCTGCTTTGCTTGGAAGGAAATAGCCAAGACCGACTATCTTTGAAAAAGATAGTCTACACACTGACTAACAAGAGGTCTTTGAAGGAGGACTACCACAAATTGTTGGACATCGTTGCCAAATGCATAGACATCAAATTTGGCAGCTTTGACCAACCGTCAAAGCGAAATTGATTGTATTGGCTACGATCATTGAAGAAAAGAAAGTGAATCGGGCTGAGTTTGTCTACGCAGACTCTACCGAGAATGTAAGGGACAAATCCTTCAAGGAGAATGGAGCATTTGGAGGATCTCGGGATACGGTCCGGTGATTGGTGATGGAGGTAAAAGAGTCCCTCTTCGACATGGAAAGGCATTCCATGTAAACAAGAGGATGTTCGAGATCAAACCCTCTCGGGCGCAGAGAAGAGAGCCTACGCTAAGAGAGCGTCACGAGTGAGGGGGAATCGGTGACCTGACCGAAGATACACTGTCTCCTCTCCACCAAAGAAGAAGGCGCTTCGTAGTCGCTAAGAAGATCTGCTGCTCCTGCAAAGAAAGAAAAACAAATCGCTCCTCCCCCCCGAGTCACCCGCCCCCACAACCGTGTCCCGCCTCGTAGTCGCAGCAGAGAAGAAATCCCAAATACCTTCTCCGGTCATTAAGAAGAGGAGAGGCGATAAGCCAAGATGGCGGCTCCTCGGCCAGAAAAACAACAAAGACCGACCCCCGCCGCCAAGACTCGGAAGAAACCTTGTCGAACCGGAAATCCCCCTCGGTTCAAACAAGAAGAAGGAGAAGAATTTTCAAGCGCCCGAGCTTGAGAAGCCGATCGAGTCGTCACTCGCCTAGAAAAGATACCCGAGCTGGCTGGAGAAGTAGAGTCTCCAGACGTGATTGATGAAACGACCAAGTCTACCGAGGCCGATCGCCAGAGGCAACTCGATGACCCACCAGAGACAGAACATCCGAGGAATAAGCACACCGAGACAACCAAATCACCTATTGACGGGGTTGTTTCTCCACTGTAACAGGCTATCAAGGTGTCGAGCGGCAAGTCTACTACCTTCAATACCTGGAAACGAGGGCCATCAAGAAGATGATGAAGACGATTTAATCATGCACTCTCCATTGTATCCAAACATCCAAAATTGCTCGTGCGAGTGGAGAAAATGGAAGCTGAGCCTATCTAGAGTGCAGTTTCAACATCCAGAGTTCATTGCTGAGGAAGAAGAACTCTTCAGATTTCTTGAGGTGGACACAGTGCTGCAAGCCCTTGACGAGGATAATTGCATAAATATACGGAAATTCGAAAAAGAAAATGAACGGGCTAAAGCGGTGAGGACGCAGAGGCACGTGAGAAGGCCATCATCTGCCATATCACGGCACCACAGAGCATACACATCCTCACCTTGACGTCCTATCAGAAAGTGATGAGGACCTGGACCCTCTTGCTGCCACAGAAGAGTTGCAAATGCAGCAAGCAATGGAAGAATTCAGAATCCTTCATGAGCAAAGAATGATGGAGGGACCAGGAGAGTCCTCCAAAACACGGTGGAGATAGACCCAATGGGAGTGGTGAAAAGATATTGCCACCGTTATTTTTGCCACCATTTTGACTCACTCGGAAGAAGGAACTAAGGAATCTGGCGATGAAACCGGGATAGTGGGGACCCCGGTCGAGCCAACCCCTAATGAAGGTGTCTTACCACCGCCCCAACGGCTGAATACTCAATGGGAACAGACGGGAGTCCGAGACGAGTGACCCCAATCAAGTCACTCACCTGGTGTGCCACCGAGGGGAAACTCCTCCACCGCAAAGAAGGTCGGAGGATCTGCGGTGACTCCACAATGAATCTAGGAGGCGAAGTGGAGAAGTAACAAACACAAAGTACACAACAAGTTGTCATCGATGAGGCTCGGGATAGTTGAGACTGTCTCACCGAGGTGCCAATCGCTCAACGCTAATGACGCTATTGATGCGGTCGAGGCACATGAAGGAATGACCACGGGAGTTAACACTGGCGCGAAAGTGCAATCCATGGAGTTGAGACTCCAATGGATGCCACCATGAGAAGACCCTAAGACAGTACCGACACCGTCGAAGGGGATGTCCAAGGCCTCTGCGATTGAGACCGGGAGGAGGTAATGAAGGCCAACGGGAGGTTGAGACTTCCCGGGGTAAAGAAGTCAAGTACTGAGAACATCCCTCCCGCTATCATTGATCCATCGAAAAGGAGATAAGTGCACTTCATGATTCCCAGGATAATCCTTAATGTAACCTTTCCGGGATCGGAAGGAGACGATGAAGCCGAGTCATCCCCGTGATCGATCCAAAAGACTCTGCCGAAGATGTTCCAACCACGAGTAAGTCGACCTCAAGTCTACTTGTCAAACTTTCAAATTTGATGAGCCACCCATGGAAATCTCATCATCGTCCGATGATGCGCCGGATAAGGCCGATGACTAGTCAACTCACGTGGAAAAACCAACGGGCCGTTGAAGCGATTGAGACAGACCCCACCAAACAGAGTCCACAAGGAACTTCGACTCCACAAGGAACTTCACGAGCACCACTCATCATTGAACAAATTCCGATTTGCTTGTGATGATCCCTTTGTAGAATCATTTCCCTTCTCTCTGGAGGTACCCGACCTCCCGAAGAGTCGAAAAAGAGATCTCGAGCGCTTCCACGCAGACTGAGATCCTGTCATTCCATCGATACCATCATTCCGGCTAACTATGATTTTGACGCCGCTTGGCCGTCACCGCAACTTGAGAGGGAACAATCGAAGTTCGGGAGGTGTTCAAAGCATTATTTGCTTTGAAATTGAACGGATGGAGAGGCACCAGGCCTCGATGGACATGAGATCTGGATAACAGAGATGCCAACCTTATCGCCGACTTGAGAGGCATAATAGTCGAGAATCGGGAGTGGTGGCAACAAAGAACAAACAATGCGCGTGGAACAAGCTAGATATTTCGAACATTGTTCAACAAGTCTGTTGGTATGGCGAAATGAGAATGCCGATGCAAAGACAAAATTGAGAGAACACATTGAGCACATGCATGGATCTCACATTGTTAAGATAAAGTCTGCGTGAGCAAAATAAGAATGAGCTCCTGGTATGGAAGAAAACATGGATCGAAAATTCAGCCTTCTCATGGCCTGAGATGAAGTTAATTACAATTTGAATCCAACGCTACTCGCTCACGATTTTTCGCGCCGCATACTCCACACACTCGGCGTAACTTGGCTATCAAGACTCGACTTCCCGCTCGCTAGTTTGTTTCAGTGGTTCCTCTCTCTCTCGATGATGCAAAAAGGGGGAAGAGGAATACCTAAAAGATCAAGAGATCTGAAGTTGAGAAGGAGGGAGCAGTTGTGAAGGGAAAGACAGTGAGGAAGTTTCAAGAGAAAAGAAAGGGAAGTTTGTTGAGGGGGAAGGATCGAGAGATGTGACCTTGATGATTGCACAAACCCCCAATAAGGTCTTGTCACGGTGATATTATCAAAGCCAAACTCCCGATGACTCGCCACTCCAACACACTGTACCTATGGCCGACAAGAGAAAGACAGTTGATTGAAGCGAGGGATGGAGGAAGTGGAAGGAAGGATGAATGCCCGAGTTATGGATATTCGAAACAACATGGAGGCATTCCAAGAGAGACAGAGACACTTATGCAATCTCGGATGCCGGAACTAAGCCGAGATCGTTGATGAATTTAAAACGCTCGCATCTCAAGGATACTTCGCAAACATGTCCATGGCTCAAGCCCGGGACTTGTATCTTGGGAAAAGGGTCTCACACTATGTGAAGAAGCCGACAGCAAAGCAGACTACCGACAATACTCGCTAGTCACTCGCTAGTCACTCATTGAGAAGAAGAAGACCCCAAAGACAATACACGCCCGAGAGGAAGAGGTAGAGGAAGAAGCGTGGTGGTGGAGGAAGAGGTTTCGGACCTATACCTCCGCCCAAAAACATTAAGTACATAGATCCAGGCAAGAAAGGAGGATGGGTCAGTTTTGACGAAGTAGCCAACTCGCAAGTGGCTAAGAACAATCCGAGTATGTGAAAAGAATTGAAGAAGAAAATAAAAGACAAACTCAACTATGGGAGGAGAGACAAGAAAGAATAAGAAGAGATGAAGCTGCCCGGAAGGCGTATGAAAAGAAGAAGAAAGCAATGAAGATGCGAAAAAGAAAAGAAGACTAAGATGACAGAGTCAAGAAGAAGAAAGAAGGAGGAAGCGAAGGAGATGAAGTGTTGTTGTCCACCCCTTCATGTATTTTACTATGTAAATACATTTTATGTAAGTCTTCTGTAATAAATCTGTAAATTCTCTATTTTTGCGTAGACATAGATGTTTGCTCTGATACACTTTGTAAACAGTTGTGTAAAGGACAAGAATGTTATGATCAATAAAAGGATTGATTCTACGCATACATTCTCTGTGAATGCACTATCTGTATGTATCTTTGCTATTTACATTTTGAATATTTTAAGTTTTGGCATCATCAAAAAGGGGGAAATTGTTGGGAAATTTATTGTTTAGATTTTGATGAATGCCATGTAAAACTTAGAATAGGAAGTTGGCACCCCATTTTCGTTGTAAACTGCATTGTAATAAATAGGGCTGGTCAAGCTGAGTTAAGTCACTATGCCTAAACATGCAATAAGACAACCGGAGACTAGAAGGAAGACTCATTGCAAGACAACAGTATGACAAAGAAGAGAAGACGGAACTCGATCAAGGAGCGGTGAGATGCGGTGAGTAGAGTATCGATCAAGTCAACTAAAGATAGCCAAGTCTCAAGTTGAAGTGAGAAGAGTCATCCAATGATTGGAAGTCGACTCTAAGTCACCCGGGGGAAAGCAAGGAATGCGATCAAGTCGAGATAATCTGGAAGAGATCCGTTGCACGTAAATCAAGGGAATTACTTAAACAAGTAATACCTCCATACTACCTTTCTCGAAGTGCTCGAGTCCCGAAGTGTGCAAAAGGAATAAACAAATGGGAAGCACTGCACCATGTCGAACTCGAAAAGTCAAGAACAATTCATACGAGGAAGTGGCAATTCCAAGATCGCAACAAGACAAGCCAACGACCACAAGTGACTTTCAAAAATAAGCCTATCTCTTCTTCAATGCAGATTTTTGAAAGATCACTATAAAAGGCCGAGGAATGACTCTTAGAGAAGGTTACGAACCACGAACATTCAAGCAAACATTTGAACTGTAACCAAAAATATTCTCAAATCATTCAAGATTAATCCTCAAGCCTACATTACGAAGAAAATCAATCCAACACTCACCTGTGAAGGAAAGATAACTTCAATCAGTTGAAGAGGAAATTGTTGAAGAATCAAGGGGTCTACATTCCACGGAGGATTGTAGGAAGGTCCAAGGTCGAACCAGTCTCAAGTTTTTGGAGGGCTTCGTGATCAAATCCAAAGAGCTTGAGCAAGTAGGCTGTAGTAGCAAGGCAAAGCGGTGCCTTGTGAAGAAGCCGAGTCATACGAAGAAGCAAGGCTGCGTGACCAAGGCATCTCCAGATCGAGTCCCAAAGGATCAAGTCACCGTTTGTGTGATCAAGACTTGTATCTCATTGTTACCACTCGTATCTTGATCAATACCTAGTGGATTCCTCCAGGAGTTGGAGAAGAGAGGAGTAGAAGAATTACCCCATCTTCGAACCTCTATAAAAACTTATCGTGTCATTTACATTTCAAAGACTTTAATTCTCGCATCTTATTTATTTAACTTTTTTGATAAAATTTGCTATCCACTTGATAATCTCTAAGTACTAAACTAAATTTAAGGGTGTAAAGTCTCCGCTGAAAACAAATCACAATCGAGTTAAGTCTTTAGTCAAAACATTGAGTTATTCTATCAACGGCTCGTCGAGTCGTTGAGTAACTAACTCATTTGATTAACTAACTTAGTTGTCCATCAAGGACTCAGCTGTGAAGTATTAACTCTGATTATTTAAAAGGACTAAATCGAAAAGTTGGTAAGGTTTATTCAACCCCCCTTCTAAACCTTACATTCACACCCCTTGGGACCTATAGTTGTCCAATCAAGTCGACTGAAATTAATCTGTTGCACGGAAATCAAGGATATTACTTAAAATAGTAATACATTCATACTGCCATGTCTTAAAGTGCTAGTCCCAGAAGCGTGCAAAAGTACTAAACCAATGGGAAGCACTGAAGCTTGTGTCAGGACCTGAAAGCTGCAGAGTCATTTTAATACGAGGAAAGGTCACCATCACAATGCTGCAAGTCAAGTAAAGACAAGCCAACGAACAAGAAAATATCATTTGAAAATAGCCTATCTCTTCAACGGGCAAATTTTCAAATGAACACTATAAAAAGGCTGAGGAAGCATTTGAGAAAAGGTAACCTATCTAATAAGCAATATCAAGCAAGCAAAACCTGCAAACATTCTCAAAAAAGCTTATCAAGAAATTCCTCAAGCCTAGAACTCAAAAGAACTCCTTCCAACACACGTTGTGAAGCAAAGAATACATCAACCAGTTGAAGAGGAAAAAGTTTCAAGAACAAAAAGGGGTGTACTCTCCAAGTTTGAAGGAGCTGTAGTAAAGTTCAAGATCGAACCAGAGATTTCAAGCTTGTTGGAAGACTGTGTGATCAATTCCAAGGGTTTGAAGGGAGCTGAAGTAGCAAAGCAGATGTCTTGTGAAGAAGTTGAGTCGCAGGAGAAGCCAGCTGTGTGATCAAGGCTGTTTCTAGACTGAAGAATGACTTTGTAACTTGATCTGTTACTTAGTGGATTCCTCAAGTAATTGGAGAAGAGTGGATTAGAGGAATTACCCCATCCTCAAACCACTATAAAATTTGCCCGTGTCATTTACTTTCAACACTTTACTTTCTTGCATACATTTATATTTGTTGTTATGTTAAATTGCTAACCCAGCTGAAAATAACCATGCTAAAATCAAGTGTTAAAAACATGCTTAAAATTTACAAGGGTGTTAAGTCTTCCGCTGTATAAAACCAAATCATCTAAAAAGTTAAGTGTTAACTGACGCAACTAAGTTATACTATCAACAGCTCAATCGAGTCTGTTGAGTGGGTAACTTTGCTGAAGTAGGCCAACCTAGCTGTCCCCCAAGGACTTAGCTGATTTGAGTCAACTCTATTGAAAATTTTAAAAGGACTAAAAAGTGAAAAGTTGGTAAGGTTTATTCAACTTCCCCCCTTTTAAACCTTACATCACACCCCTTGGGACGTACAATAGTATTAGTGTAAAATAGGATAAAATAATCCCCAGCAATGGCACCAAAAACCTGTTCGAGAAATTCTTATCGTCTCCACAGGGATTGATATCAAATTTTAAACTAAGTACTGTAATTATAATAGCTTAATTCTATCTAGATAACCAAAAAGAGATAGATTTTGAGTAAACAATAAAAAATAAAACTAAATTAAACTAACAAGTTCGTTCAGACAAATTATCAAACACTTAAGATATGAATTCTAGAGGGTTGATTCACCTAGTTATCCCATATGCATTCAATTTCGAGTGCCAAGTGATCTGAGGTTTCAATCCTAATTTCGATATCTCTATAAAAATCATAAATTAAACCCCGATGCGCTCAATGAATATTCTATCACAGGCTTCAAAAGGTTCATAAACTTCGCAGTTTTATGAAACCCTAGGTTATGCTATTCTATGGCCATGCGTTCAGTTACCTCTCTCGAGTGTCAAATCAAACACGCCAAATAGGTCTAATTTATTGATCAAATAATCCAGATGCATTCAATTCAAATAGCACAAATAGATTAGATAACATGCGAATCTCATAAATTAGAAATCAAAACATAGGTTCAAACGTAAGTTACATAAATCCCCTAGAAATATAGGTTTTGCTCATGATGGATGTACAAAAACCCATGATGAAGTAATTATACATCTCAAAAATCGACAAAGAAAACAAAGAAGGAATTGAAAAGAGAAGAGAAGGAATACTCTTTGTGTCCAGATGAGAGATGCCTTCAATTATCGTCCTGAACCCTAGCTCCATGTTTCTTGCCTTGCGTTCTGCTCAAAATAATATCCAACCCCTTTTTTGTACGTCCCCTTGTTGTATTTATACCCAAAAATCCATCCAAAACATTAAAAATAACAAGTTTCAAAGTCTGGCCGGACGTCGCATGCTGCTGCGCTCTAACTTGGGCACTGCAGTGCTGCACATCTCCGTTTCTGCCCATTTTTCAAGGGGTGCACTGCATCGTCCTCCTAGAGCTGCATCCCTCTATTTGGAGTGTTGCATTGCTTCTGCACTTTTAGCATTTTGTTGCGTTTTCTCTTCCTCAAGTGCAACTTCTTCCTCTCAAACACATTTTTCTCATTTTTCATCGTCATTCGGCTACCATAACATGTATCGACTCCCTAATGACACCTAATCAAATAAAAAGAACTCAAACGGCTCTAAAACACCCAAAAATAATGCAAAATCCTAGTCTAGAATACTCAATT
Source organism: Rehmannia glutinosa (assembly GCA_016081115.2). Taxonomy (NCBI): domain Eukaryota; kingdom Viridiplantae; phylum Streptophyta; class Magnoliopsida; order Lamiales; family Orobanchaceae; genus Rehmannia; species Rehmannia glutinosa. The sequence continues at coordinate 23,567,835 of CM071930.1, forward strand.
CATTGGTATAAAACCAACTTAACATTCGAACCTGAACCTTACTACTTCTCCTTCAACCTTGGAGAGTAGACCCTTTTGTTCTTTAAACTGGTTTTTCTCTTCAATTGATAAAGTAATGTTTCATTCACTGAATGTGTTGGATTGAATTCCTTCAAAATTAGGCTTGAGGATTTCTTTGAAAAGCTTGAGAGAATTTGCAGGTTATTGCTTGCTTGAATGCTTGATAGTCTTATGAAATTCGTAATCCGTAACCTTCTCTCACTTGCTTCCTCAGCCTTTTATAGTGTAGATTTGAAATTATGTCCTTTGAAGAGATAAACATAAATTTCAAATCCACTCGTAGGTTGTTGGTTTGTCTAGTCTTGCAGCATTGATGTGGATCGTACCATGAATTAAATGCTCTTCAGCCTTTCCTTAATCTTTGCAGGGTTTCAGGTAAATCTTATTGGTTCCTTGCTTTTTGCACTCTTTCAGCAAAACAACTTTATTGCTGGCAGCCTGATACATGCCTATATCCAACAAAATCTTGACTTGTGTTGACAACGGATATCTTTCAGCTTTCTTCAAGTCTTGTCTGCTACATACCCCTTTGACATTCAATTCCAATCATTTTGAATGACTTAGCGGTCAGTCTGCTGACTGAGACAACTTTTTTGTCACTTGACTGAGTCTTCACTTGGCTTCACACAGCTGACACACAGTTGGGTCTCCTCTTCGATTTTCAGTTGAGTCTTGTAATCTTCAACTTAGCTGACTTCAACTTAGCTTATTCATCCATATCTATTACAAGTTGAATTACGTAGAAAATGGGGTGCCAACTTCATAATCTAAGTTTTACATGGTATCATCAATATGTAAGCATAAATTTTCCCAATAATTTCCCCATTTTTGATGATGCCAAAACTTAAATAAATATAGCAAAGTAAATAGTGCAGTAACAAAGAATGTATGTGTAGAATATGTCAATTTTATTTGAACATATCATTTTTGTACTTTACAGACGTATTTTACAAAGCTTTTACAAAGTATAACCTATACACTGTATCAGAGCTATACAAATCTGTACAAATGTATCAGAGCTATGAAAACTTGTACAAATGTATGAGAGCCTAAATTTTTTATACAACAGGTATCAAAGCTATGTGATATTGCAAAAATACTTACAACTGTGTATTTATAGCTAAGTAAGATACACTGAACGGGTTCAACCGTCTTCAACGCCTCGGCTACTTCATTCTTTTTCCTTCATCCTCAGCTTTCCTCCTATCTTCTTCACCTCTTCTCTTTCTGTCTTCTTCCTCCATCTTCTTCTTTTCATAGGCTCGTTTAGCAGCAGGGTCCTCCCTTCTCTACCTCTCTTCCCATTCGTGGGTGAGTGTTAGGAAATTGTTAGATTTTGATGATACCATGTTCAACTTAAACTAGGAAGTTGGCACCCCATTTTTCTTGTAATTCGGTATTGTAATAGATAGGACTGGAAGAGCTGGAAGAGCTGAGTGAAGTCAATTAAGTCAAGATTACAAGAAATCAACTGCAGACTGGAATGAAAACTTTGCTGTGTTTCAGCTGAGTATGGCCATGAAGGAAGACAAGGACTCGACTGAAGGAGAGTCAGTTGAGGAACAACAGTGAGAAGTTTTAGTCAAGTCAACTTGAGAAGCCAAGTCTATCAGTTGAAGTGATAGTTGAGTCAAATTTATGATTGGAGCAGACTCAAGTCACCTTGGGTAAAAGCAACATTCAAGTCAAGACAACTGACTTAGATACGTTGGAAGGAAGTCAAGGATATTACTAGATATAGTAATATGTCAAGTTGCCAGGTCTTAAAGTGTTTGGCCCAAAAATATGCTAAAGGAATGAGCCAATGGAAACACTGCATCTTGTGTCAGAACCTGTAAAGCTGAAGAGCCAATTAATACGAGGAAAGGTCAACATCACAAGTGCTGCAAACCAAGAACAGACAAGCCAACGAACACAAAGTGACATTTGAAACTAGCCTATCTCTTCAATGGGCGAATTTCAAATGTGCACTATAAAAGGCTGAGGAAGTATTTGAGAAAGGGTTACATAAACTTAGCAAGAGCAAGCATTATTCAAGCATTCAATTTGCAATATTCTCAAAAAGCTTTTCATGATATTCCTCAAGCCTAAAACTCGAAGAAACTCGATCCAACACAAGCTGTGAAGGAGAGACAACTCCAATCAGTTGAAGATGAAGCAATTTGAAGACAAAAAGGGGTCTACTTTCCAAGTTGAAGGATTGTAGAAATGTTCAAGGTCAAACCAAGGTTCAAGTTTGTTGGAGGGCTTCATGATCAAATCAAAGGACTTGAAAGTGAGCTAAATTATCAAGGCAGCTGCCTCGTGAAGAAGCTGAGTCGCAGGAGAAGCCAACTATGTGATCAAGGCTGTCTCTAGACTGTTCACTGCTTTGTAACTTGATCTGTTACTTAGTGGATTCCTCCAGGAGTTGGAGAAGAGTGGATTAGAAGAGTTACCCCATCTTCAAACCACTATAAAAATACTTGTGTCATTTTACTTTCATCATTTACATTCCTGCATATTTACTTTATATCTGCTGTTAGTTAAATCTGCTATCCAACTGATAAATAACTAAGTGCTAAAACAAGTGTTAAAAACAAGCATAAAATCAATGAAAGGGTGTTAAGTATTCCGCTGTTAAAAACCAAATCAACTAAATTAAGTATTTCGCTTAAGCAACCGAGTTATACTGTCAACAGCTCTATAGAGTCTGTTGAGTGGGTAACTTAGCTGAATAAGCAAACTTAGCTATCCCCAAGAACACAGCTGATTTGAGTCAACTCTCTTGAAAAATCTTTAAAGGACTAAAATCAAAAATTTGGTAAGGTTTATTCAACCCCCCTTCTAAACCTTACACCACACCCCTTGGGACCTACAAGTGGTATCAGAGCGGTTGGTTCATTGAGCCTTTCGCTCTGGTTACTGAACTAGATCTCAATCTTTTTCAAAGGTTTTAACACTTGTGTTTTTCAAAGTCTTTCATTTTTAAAGCAAAGTTAATATCATGGAAGCAAATCTAACTCGTATTCCAATGTTTACTGTGGAAGAGTTTGATGACTGGAAGATTCGCATGCAGGCTCATCTATCCGCTTTACACGATGAAATGTGGCTTGTGATAAATGATGGGCCATTGGAAATATACAAAGTTAACACTACTGTAAGAGCAGCACCAGTAGCTGAAGGAGAAGTTGATGAAGATAGACCAGTCATGGTTGAAAAACCACGGACTGAATGGACAAATGAAGATAGAAAGAGATATAACCTGGACAATGTGGCCAAGGATATACTCTACAAGATGTTGGACAAAGCCATGTTCAATAAAGACAAATCTTGCAAATCAGCCAAAGAAATTTGGGATAAGTTGACCTTAATTTGTGAAGGATCAGAACAAATTAAGGAGAATAAATTAACTGTTGTTGTTCAAAAATTTGAAAATTTTAAAATGTTTCCAGGTGAAACTCTGGATCAGCTGGATGCCAGATTTACAAAGATAACAAATGAGCTTTCAGCTCTTAGGAAAGAATACACACAGAAGGAGATGTGTATGAAGATATTAAGGGCCCTCCCTGCTGAATGGAAAATGAAGGTCATGGCCCTTAGACATTCAATGGACCTCTCAAGAACATCCAACCATGAGCTATTCTCAGACCTCAAAGCCTATGAGTTTGAGCTGAGAAGGAAAAAGCAGGAGAAAACAGTTGTACCCAAGACAGCTGCACTGTTGGCAAGTGATGGCAAAAGAGCTGAGACAAAGGAAACCATTGACTAGGAGGAGATTGCCCTCATGGTAAAGAGATTCAACAAGTTCTTTAATATGAACTATAAAAGGAACAAAGGTGAGACCTCCAGAGACATTCACCACCGTCCAAAGCAAGGGAAGACAGGCCACCCAAGAGAGCTGAAAATCAGAGAGCTGATTATCAGAGAGCTGATAATCAAAGGACCGACAGAGCTGATCAGAGAGCTGAGAACCTATGTTGGAATTGCAGACAACCAGTACATTTCTTTGTTGATTTCGCTTATACCCCTGATCAACAAATACGAAATGAAGAAGAAAGAAGAGTCTTCATGGAAAGAAGACAGGAAAAGAAGAAAGCCATATTGGCTGCTAAGACTGCTGAGCCAGCTAAGTGCAAAGAAGCAGCAGACTCAGAGAGTAGTGAAGCTGAATACTCAAGTGACATAGAGGAAGAGGCTTTGATCTGCCTCATGGCCAAAGAACAAGATCAAGAAGATGAGGTGCATTCAAACTCATCTCATTCTGATTCAGGTGATAGTGACTGTGACACACACATTTCATCACCCACAGATCTTTATGATTCATTAGGCAAAATGATGAAAGATTTTGAGCACATTAAAACCTCTCACACACTTTTAAATGAGGAAAAGAGCCAGCTTAAAAGCCAAAACTCATAGCTGACAAGAGTTGAGTACTCTGAGTCAAATAGCTGATGAGAACACTAAGTAAAGGAAATTTGAAAATGCAAAGATCATAAGCGAGTTAGGCGCTACGAGTAAAAGAGAGAAAAAGATCTTAAAAATGTGATTGCATCATTTACAAAAGCATCAAAATCATTGGATGAACTTGTTATGAGTCAAAAAGAATGTGGAGACAAGACATGCATAGGATTTAATTCTTTTGTGCATAGTCAAACTCCAAGAGTGATTTTGGAAAAAAGATTTTCAAGCAATGAAGGATTCCAAAAACCTAAAACACCAAATGCTGCACCCACATATACTCCAAAGCACAATAACAATCATATTGGCCTTGGTTATAAAGGGAAAGGAAAGAAGCTAGTAGAGTATGCTAAAAGGACAGCTGAGAAGACATTCAGACAGGTCCCTCAGTAGACTCCAACAGAAAATACTATGTGATAAGCAAATAGAGCTACCAAAAGCCCCAGAAATTTCATCAAAGAAATACGCATGATGGGAATGATAGAAACTATCCAAACCAATTTGATTGGAATAATGTGAAACATCAGCAAAGACCTATGGGATACAAGCCAAAATGGCAAAGACCTCAACCTCAACAAAGGTCATTCTCAATGCAAAAGAGCTATTATCAGTACACATATGTGTAAGTCCAAGTGGCTATGATAATCTAGAGGGGGGGTGAACAGTTATGCCGATTTTTCGCAAATCACCCTCTTTTTTGAATCAACAAATAAATGACAAGAATGTAAATGCGGAAATTAAACAACACTCGCTGATTTAAAGAGGTTCAACCCACCTAGGGTCTAATCCTCTACCACCCTAGTATCTCCGGGATGGATTTCAAAAAGAAAAAAAGATTTTATTAATTACCACAATTAATACAACACCTTGAGGATCACCACAATCCTCTTACAACACCTTCAAGGAGATTACCACAATCTTCCTTCACCACCTTTAAAGAGTACCACACTCTTCAAACACCTATCACTTAGATCACCCAAGTGTATTCTTACCACAAGAATACTCACAAGGATGTCTTGTGTTGAATGATGGACAAAATTCAAGATTACAACTCTATGAAACCAATACAAACATTGAGTGCAAGTGTAATCAAGAATCAAAAAGCCTAGACCTCAAAGATGTGCAAGTGAAAGTACTTACGCTATTACAACAAGAATGTAAAAATGAAAGCTTGAACAATTTGCAGATTTCTTGTTGTGTGTTTTGCTTATGTGTGTTGTATCTTGTGTCTTCAATTCATCCTCTATTTATAGGGAAGTCTTCACCAACATAGGCTCCTCTATCTTCACTTTTGTCTACAAAAAGAAGATCACAAGATGTAGAAATATTGTACAAAAATCAAAAGTAAATCTTGCTGTCAAACATTTCAAACAACATAATTTTGCTGTCACAAAATAGCATAGGGCGACCGGTTGCCCTGTTGAAGATTTTGACCGTTTGAAAAAATTAGTGCGATCCAGTGCAGGTCATCGGGGTCGGGGTCGGTCGACGGGGTGCGACCGGTTGCCCTAGGGTGCGACCGGTCGACCCCACCCTTGACGGTCCCCCTCCTTCTTTTTTTCTCAAAATTTGTTTCTGTTTCGTTCTGTTTCATTTTTTCAACTCTTCAGGTACCGTTCAACGTATAGGGCGATCGGTTGACCTCCAATATTAAATGTTGTCCGATTTTTATCAAAAATAAACTTCAAGAAATACTCCAAAAAATTAGTAAAAACATTTTAAATCACTTGGGAGTATTTTGACAACATTTATAAACATAGTTTTGGTGTAAAACCAATTTAAACAAAACCATCAAAAGTGTTGTCCATTTTTATCAAAAAATAAATACTAAGTAATACTCCAAAAATTAGTAAAAACACTTTAAATCATTTAGGAGTATTTGGACAACATTTATTATCATTGTTTTGGTATAAAAACTCATTTAAACATAATCATCAAAATCTTGATAAAAACATTTATCTAACAAACTCCCCCTTTTTGATGATTACAAACCAAAACAATTTTAGGAAGTTGATTTTAAAACAAAACAAGTTTTCCGGTCTAAAACATCAATCCATTATAAGCAAGATTTATCATAAGTACAAACACACAAGGATAGGAGCAAAGATTTTTCAAAATCATTTTTGCACAAGCTCCCCCTATCAATATGCATATCAAGAACAAGTATACAAGCAACAACTAAAAGCTTAAAGCTTAGCTTTTACAACTTAAGCTTGAATATCATGAGCTTATAAGCTCCCCCTGTCACAAAAGCATCATTAGTTAAGTATAAAAGTCAATAATACATCACATGGACCAAGTATAATCCATAGCTTTTGGCTTTTAAAAGCTTAGCTAATAGCTTTTCTTGAGAGCTTATTTACGCTTATGAGCGTTTTTCTTGTTTCTCCCCCTTTGGAATCATCAAAAAAAATGTAAGCACGATAAAAACATCATACAATTATATCAAAGTGCGCAATTTTATAGATTTATCGAGCATATTGAGCATTTAAGCTTAAATTCCGAATAAAAGGGAAAAAATTGCTCATTTGATTTGTAAACGCTCATTTGATTGATAAAACATGATCTCTATAAACTTATAAGACTTTTCAAATCAAGAGAATCATGTAGGTAATGAATGTTTCATTGAGACATTTTGTCGAACACTTGGCGTGCGTCGAATAAAACAAGAGAAATATAACGCCTTTGTGATTCGTTTAAGCCAAAAAAATTTGTCACCAATTTCAATCCCACAATATACATTCATCATCAATCATCATAAACAACATATTAATACAAGAATTTCAACAATATATAAATATACAAGCACATTCTCAAGGGTTCAACCCAATTGAGATTAAAAGGAGATATTCTTATCATTTAATCGGTAAAGATGAAAAATGATGATGATAATCGAGCCTCATGAAGTTCAAGTTGTGAAAAGAATGCATGAAAACCAATTTTGAATGAAATTTGAGTGAATTTGGCAAAGGGGACGAAAAATGGCCAAAAAGAGTTAAAATGAAGAATGCTGAAGACAGAACGGTTTTAATCCAAACTTAGGCGTAGGGCGACCGGTCGTGGTTGAGGGCAACGGTCGATGTTGAGGGCGACCAGATTGCCCTCAACCTGTTTAGCCCACTGTCTTGACATTTTTAATAAAATCCGAATTTTCAACCAAAAATCCGATTTTTCGCCCCTAAGTTTTAAAAACATGCAAAATGCAAACGTAAGCCTCATTCAATATGCATTATGCCTAACCGAGCTCGTATGGACGCAAAAGTCTCGGAAGATAGCGGTTTTGTAAAAATGTCCGCTAATTGATCTTGAGATGGTACAAAAGATATCTCAATTTTTCGTTTTGAAACACAATCCCTTAGAAAATGATGTCGAATCTCAATATGTTTAGTACGGTTATGATGAACCGGGTTTTGAGCAATATTTATAGCGGATATATTATCACAAAAGATAGGAACACTTTCAAAAGAACATTTATAGTCCGCTAAGGTTTGTTTCATCCAAAGAAGTTGTGTATTCAGCTTCGGCCGTTGAAAGTGAAACACAATTTTGTTTCTTTGAAAACCAAGAAACTAGGTAATCACCTAGAAATTGACATGATCCGGAAGTACTTTTCCGATCATCAATATTTCCCGCATAATCCGAATCACTATAACCTTTAAGAGAAAACTTTTCATTCTTTGGATAGAATAAACCATATTGAATAGTGCCTTTCAAATATCGAAAAATCCTTTTAACGGCACTCATATGAGATTCTTTGGGATTGCTTTGAAAACGAGCACATAGGCATACGACATGAAGAATATCCGGTCTACTTGCGGTTAAATAAAGTAAACTACCAATCATACCTCGATATTTGGATTCATCAACCGACTTGCCTTTTTCATCTTTTGTCAATATTGACGTTTGTTGCCATTGGGGTAGAGACGGTTCTTCATTCTTCAATGCCAAATTTCTTCAAAAGCTCCTTTGTATATTTTGATTGAGAAATATAAATTCCTTCTTGCCATTGCTTAATTTGAAGTCCAAGGAAGAAGTTGAGCTCCCCCATCATGTTCATTTCAAATTCACCTTGCATTAACTTAGAAAATTTCTTGCACAAGGATTCATTAGTAGCACCAAAAATAATATCATCAACATAAATTTGCACTAATAAGCAATCTTGCCCTTTTTCAAAAACAAAGAGAGTAGTATCAACTTTACCTCTTGTAAAACCATTTTGCAAAAGAAAAGAGCTAAGTCTATCATACCATGCACGGGGTGCTTGTTTCAAACCATACAAGGCCTTTTTAAGTCTATAAACATCATTTGGCCTAGAAAAATTTTCAAACCCGGAGGTTGTTTTACATAGACTTCTTCTTGAATAATACCATTTAAAAATGCGGATTTTACATCCATTTGGTAAAGCTTGAAATTTTTAAAACAAGAATAGGCAAGTAAAATACGAATAGCTTCTAAACATGCTACGGGTGCAAATGTTTCATCATAATCAATACCTTCTTCTTGAAAATAACCTTGAGCTACTAACCTTGCTTTGTTTGAACAATATTGCCTTGGTCATCGAGCTTGTTCGAAATACCCATTTTGTACCAATAATGGTTTGAGATGGAGGACAAGGTACTAATTCCCATACATCATTCCTTTCAAATTGATTCAACTCTTCTTGCATTTCTAAAAACCAATCCTCATCTTCAGTGGCTTCCTTAGCATTTTTAGGCTCTTTTTGAGAAATAAGAGCTTTCTCGACAAATTTTCCTCGAGTCATTACTTTATCAAGGGGATCACCAATAATAAGATCTTTTGGGTGATCTCCCTTAAATTTCATTGCTACGGGAAGATTAGAAGTATCACCTTTATCTTCTTGAGGAACATTTGAGCTTGAAGGTTGATCATTTTGAGTAACATCTTGAACAATTGGTTCAACAATATCTTCTTCATCACTTTCATCATTGGGTATCCTTTCAACACCCGAAGCTTCATTGAATTTGACATGGATGGATTCTTCAACAACCCCACTAGTCTTATTGTAAACCCGGTATGCTTTGCTCTTGGTTGAATACCCCATAAATATTCCTTCATCAGCCTTAGGATCAAGTTTGTCTAATTGATCCTTAGTATTCAAAATACAACATTTACATCCAAATATTTTGAAATAACTAATATTTGGAGTTCTTCCTTTCTAAAGCTCATATGGAGTTTTATTCATTTTAGGACGAATATAAACTCGATTAATGACATAGCAAGCGGTACTTACGGCTTCGGCCCAAAAATATTTTGGAAGTGAAAATTCATTGAGCATGGACCGACTCATTTCTTGAAGTGTCCGATTCTTCCTTTCGGCTACTCCATTTTGTTGAGGTGTCTTTGGAGCCGAAAAATTATGACTATATCCCTTGGTTTCACAAAAGACTCTAAATTCGCCGTCAAATTCTCCACCTCGATCACTTCGAATAGACATAATAGTATCTTCCTTTTCATTTTCAATAAGTCTACACAACTTAACAAACTCATTAACGGCATCGCTTTTATTTGTAAGGAATAGAGCCCAAGTATATCTAGAAAAATCATCAACTATAACAAAAGTGTAATGTTTTCCACTTAAACTTGCCGTACCAATATCCCCATACAAATCAAGATGAAGCATTTGTAGGGGTTTGGTAGTGGAGATTTCATTTTTGAGCTTAAAACTACTCTTAACTAATTTGTTCTTTTGACAAGTGTCACATAAGCCAGGATTTTCAAAAATCAATTTAGGTAGTCCTTTTACATGTTGGTTGTTGTAAATAATTTGCAAATTTTTGTATCCAACATGTCCAAGTCGCCAATACCATAAACTAGTTAAATCATTATTGGCGACAAGACAAGAAACATTTTGACTAACCAAATCACTTGTACAAATTTTGTAAAGATTGCCTTTTCTAATTGCTTCACAAATAATTTTATCATTTTTGGAAATGAGGCATTTTTCTTTATTGAAAACAACATTAAAATTTGAATTACAAAGTTGGCTAACACTTATCAAATTGAACTTAAGCCCTTCTACTAAAAGAACATTACTAAGAGAAAAAGAAGAGTTACCAATTTCTCCATTTCCAAGAATTCTTCCTTTGCCATTGTCGAACATGACCATACCCTCTTCTTGGAACTTGATGTTGGTAAAAAGTTCTCTCTTTCTGGTCATATGGCGTGAACATCCGCTGTCCACGAGCCATTTTGAATCTTCCATTGTTGTTATAGCTCCTATAACCTACAAAGGAATTATTTTTAGGTACCCTATAATTTTGGGGTCCATGGGGGTTAGCCTTGAGACCTTTAGGTCTCCAATAATAGCTAAAATTATTCTTCAATTTACAATTGCTAGCATAGTGTCCATTCTTACCGCAATAAAAACAAGTAATAATATGAGGACTACTAGCACGTACAAAGATTGGACCTTGGTCTTTTTTCTTAAAAGCATTTTGAAAAGGTTTGTAACCAAGTCCTAATTTAGAATGCTCACCTCTTTGTGCATCTAAAATTTTTGTGACTTTATCCGTACTTAAATTGAATCGATGCACATCCTTTTTCAAATTTTCAATATCATTTGTGAGCGTTTGTTTTTCGGTTTCAAGAGTACGGACCATAGTAAGAGTAATAACATGATCCTTATCAAGAGAGTCATAAGAAGTAAATAATTTATCTTTTTCTAGTTTAAGCTCTTTATGCTCCTTTTTCATTCTTGTATTTAACAATCAAATTTTGAAACTCATTTTGCAATTCATCAAAATCACATTGTAATTCATCAACTAGGGAAGAAGATGAAGCATTAGAGCGTAACTCGGTATTTTCATCGTCTATGGCCATAAGACCATGTTCGGATTCTCCTTCCTCGTCGGTTGTTTCAAGTAATTCATCCCAAGTTTTGACGTCCGCATTTAACGCCTTCTTTTTTCGGAAAAGGCTTTTTTTCTTTTGTTCCTCTTCCGCTAATTTTGGGCAATCGGCTATGTAGTGCCCGGATTTTCCACATTTGAAACAAGAATTGTCTCTTGGCTTTCTTGCTTTATTTTTGTTTACAAATTTTGCAAATTTTCTAACAAGAGCGCTGCGTTTCTTCATCATCCTCATCACTAGCATAATAGACATTATTAGAAGAAGATGCTAAGCCTTTAATAATATTTTGCGTACCGGTTTAGAGGTGGATGGTTGAGAATTTTCCTCTCCTTGAGATATACTTCATAAATAAGGAGGTTCCCAATGAGCTCATCAAACTTGAGTGTCTCAAGATTTTGAGCCTCCTCCGTGATTGCCGTCACCTTTTCGGACCATGAGCCGGGAAGGGCATTTAAGACTTTGGTCACCTTATCTTCTTCGGAGATGACCTTTCCAAGAGCCACAAGAGGATTGACAATGTTGTCAAGCCTTTCCACCATTTTTGATATGCTTTCACCATCATGCATATTGAAATTTTCAAAGTCTTTCACAAGCATTGTTTTTCTTGTTTGCTTCACTTTCTTTGTGCCCTCATATATGGTTTCTAATTTTTCCCAAACTTCATGTGCCGACCGTATGCCTCTTATGTGATTATATTCGGTGGCGGTAAGAGAGCAATGTAAAATGTTTAAGGCCTTACCGTTTAAAGAGAAAGCCTTCTTGTCATTTTCATCGTATTTCTTGAACGGCTTGGGAGTCGTGGTACCATCCTCCAATTTTGTTGTTGGTTGAGCAACTCCTTCAATGACCACATTCCAAATATCAAATCCGCACCCTTGTAGAAAGCACTACATGCGGTCTTTCCAAAATGCGTAGTTGTTGGCGTCGAATAGTGGTGGCTTGTTGGTGGAGGCGCCGGTGGTGAGATAAGCTTCATTTGTAGCCATGGATCTTTCCTCTTTACTCGGAACGAGCTAGCCAAAGAGTTTGGCTCTGATACCACTTGTAAGTCCAAGTGGCTACGATAATCTAGAGGGGGGGGTGAATAGATTATGCCGATTTTTCGCAAATCACCCTCTTTTTTGAATCAACAAGTAAATGACAAGAATGTAAATGCGGAAATTAAACAACACTCGTTGATTTAAAGAGGTTCAACCCACCTAGGGTCTAATCCTCTACCACCCCAGTATCTCCGGGATGGATTTCAAAAAGAAAAAATGATTTTATTAATTACCACAATTAATACAACACCTTGAGGATCACCACAATCCTCTTACAACACCTTCAAGGAGATTACCACAATCTTCCTTCACCACCTTTGAAGAGTACCACACTCTTCAAACACCTATCACCTAGATCACCCAAGTGTATTCTTACCACAAGAATACTCACAAGGATGTCTTGTGTTGAATGATGGACAAAATTCAAGATTACAACTCTATGAAACCAATACAAAGATTGAGTGCAAGTGTAATCAAGAATCAAAAAGCCTAGACCTCAAAGATGTGCAAGTGAAAGTACTTAAGCTATTACAACAAGAATGTAAAAATGAAAGCTTGAACAATTTGCATATTTCTTGTTGTGTGTTTTGCTTGTGTGTGTTGTATCTTGTGTCTTCAATTCATCCTCTATTTATAGGGAAGTACATAGGCTCCTTTATCTTCACTTTTGTCTACAAAAAGAAGATCAAAAGATGTAGAAATATTGTACAAAAATCAAAAGTAAATCTTGCTGTCAAACATTTCAAACAACATAATTTTAATGTCACAAAATAGCATAGGGCGACCGGTTGCCCTGTTGAAGATTTCGACCATTTGAAAAATTAGTGCGATCCAGGTACAGGTCATCGGGGGTCGACCGGTCGACGGGGGGGTGCGACCGGTCGCCCTAGGGTGCGATCGGTTGACCTCACCCTTGACCGGTCCCCCTCCTTCTTTTTTTCACAAAATTTGTTTTTTGATTCGCTTTTTTTTTTCAACTCTTCGTGTACGGTCGACGTATAGAGGCGGCCGACCTCAATATTAAATGTTGTCCGATTTTTATCAAAAATAAACTTCAAGAAATACTCCAAAAAATTAGTAAAAACATTTTAAATCACTTGGGAGTATTTTGACATCATTTATAAACATAGTTTTGGTGTAAAACCAATTTAAACAAAACCATCAAAAGTGTTGTCCATTTTTATCAAAAAATAAATACTAAGTAATACTCCAAAAATTAGTAAAAACATTTTAAATCATTTAAGAGTATTTAAGCACTAACCCCTAGGACCCAGACAAGTATGGGTGCCTAAAAACTGATTTCCTTGATTGTAGGTTCAAGGAACAACTGAGTGCCAAGGAACCTGGTACATGGATAGTGGATGTTCTAGACATATATATGACAGGAAACAAGAGAAATCTGTCAAGATTCAAGGAGATTAGAGGTGCTAAAGTTATATTTGGAGGTAATGAAGCTCTAGGGGAAATCACAGATGTTGCTTATGTTCAAGGCCTGAACTTCAACTTGTTACGCATCAGCCAACTCTGTGACAAAGGCTACAATGTAGGATTCAACATGGGGATATGCCAGATCAAAGATGTTGAGTCCAATGAAATATTGCTGCAAGGTACAAGGCAAAAGAATATGTATATGGTAGATTGGTCTACTGCTACACCAAGCACATGTCTGCTAGCAAGGAGTACAACCGAATCAAGTTGGCTGTGGCATAAGAAGCTGAGTCATCTGAATTTTAAGACAATCAACAAGCTTTCAAGGAGTCATCTTGTGGAAGGATTGCCAGACTCAGTGTACAAGAAGGAAAGTATTGGTGATGCATGCCAGATGGGAAAGCAAATCAAATCATCATTTAAGGATAAGCCAAGTCATTCTTCAACAAGGATATCACATTTGTTGCATATGGATTTATTTGGTCCAGTTGAGCCATCTAGCATCAGTGGAAAGAAATACACCTTAGTGGTGGTGGATGATTATTTAAGATATACATGGACAATTTTCATGTGTAAAAAGAAGGAAACCATTATAAAGATAAAATCTGACAGGGGAACTGAGTTTGTCAATGGAATAATAACTCAGTATTGTGTTTAAAATAGTATTACTCATGAGTTATCAGTAGCAAATACTCCACAACAGAATGGAGTAGCTGAAAGAAGGAACAAAACTCTCAAGGAAGCTGCAAGGACTAAGTTTGCTGAAGCTGGATTGCCTAAGAGCTTTTGGGCTGAAGCAATAAACACAACATGCTATACTCAGAATAGATGCATGATTAATAGGCAATTGACCAAGATTCCCTATGAAATATAGACAGGGATGAAGCCAAATGTTGGATATTTCAAGATATTTGGATGTAAATGCTTCATCCATAATAATGGCAAAGATAATTTGAAGGCTTTTGATGCTAAAGCTGATGAAGGTATATTTTTGGGATACTCAGCTGAGAGTAAAGCCTACAGAGTGCTGAACAAGAGGACTATGGTAACAAAAGAGTCTATCCATGTGGTTTTTGATGAACCTAATGTGAATGGAGAAGACATTGATGAGTTAGTTGATAAGATGAATCAACCAACTATGCAGAAGAGTCCTTAAATTGAAGCTGAAGTGAGAGCACTCAACTTTGATGATGATGAGATAGCTGAATCTCAAAGACAACTGGAAAGTCTACATCTGAATGAAGATGAAAGAGTTGTTCAAGATAACTTAGCTGCGAGACAGCTAAATCCAGTATACTTACTCCAACCTGATGTGAGACGGCTGAGAGACCATCCACCTGAGTTAGTCATTGGAGATGTTTGAGATGTCATAAGAACCAGATCCAGAGCACAGCATGAAGCTATGTTCATTTGTTTTATTTCCCAAATAGAGCCTAAACATGTGTCTCAAGCATTGGAAGACACACATTGGATTCAGGCCATGCAAGAAGAGCTTAATCAGTTTGAAAGGAACAAAGTATGGGAATTAGTTCAAAGGCCAACCCTCCAAAATGTTATTGGTACTAAGTGGGTATTCAGAAACAAGATGAATGGGGAAGGATCTATTGTAAGAAACAAAACAAGATTGGTAGCCAAAGGGTATTGCAAAGAAGAATGTATAGATTTTGATGAAACCTTTGCTCCTGTTGCCAGATTGGAAGCAATAAGGATGTTTCTTGCTTATGATGCACATAAGAACTTCACTGTATATCAAATGGATGTGAAAAGTGCATTTCTAAATGGACTGTTAGAAGAAGAAGTCTATGTTGAACAGCCTCCAGGTTTTGAGCAGAAAACTATAGGAGATAAAGTCTACAAGCTCAAGAAAGCATTATATGGATTGAAACAAGCACCAAGAGCATGGTATGACACATTGTCTCAGTTTCTAATTGACAATGGATTTACCAAAGGCAAGGTTGATAGAACACTCTTCAGGATTCAAGATGGAGAAAGTATACTACTTGTTCAAATATATGTGGATGACATCATTTTTGGTTCCACAAACAAATAGTTATGTGATAAGTTCTCAAACCTCATGCATGGCAAATTTGAGATGAGCATGATGGGAGAGCTAGCTTTCTTCGTAGGACTTCAAGTCAAGCAATTGAAGGATGGAACCTTCATAAGCCAAACCAAGTACACTAGAGATTTGATGAAGAAATTTGGTATGGAAGAGAAGTCTTCAATGATGATTCCTATGAATACATCACTCAAGATGGACATGGATGCAGATGGCAAAGCTATTGATCAAACAAGATATAGAGCTCTTATTGGATATTTGCTCTACCTAACAGCAAGCAGGTCAGACATCACCTCTGTAGTAGGTGTATGTGCTAGATTTCAATCTGCACCAAAAGAGAGCCACATGACTTCATCTAAGAGAATCCTAAGGTATTTGAAGGGATGCCAGGAAGTCGGCTTATGGTATCCAAAGGAAGGAGGATTAAAGCTGGTAGGATACTCAGACTCAGGCTATGTTGGATGTAGAGTTGACAGGAAGAGTACTTCTGGTACATGTCAAATGCTTGGAAATAGATTGGTTTCTTTGTTCAGCAAGAAACAAAATTCAATAGCTACATCCACATCTCAAGCAGAGTACATAGCTGCGGGCAGCTGTTGTGCCCAAGTCTTATGGATGAGACAGCAGCTGAGAGACTATGATATTGAAGAAAAAACGATTCCAATTATGTGTGATAACACCAGTGCTATTGCAATCACTCAAAATCCTGTGTTTAATTCAAGAACAAAACACATTGATGCCAGATATCATTTTGTAAGAGATCATGTCGAAATGAAAGACATCACTTTGGAATACATCTCAACTGATAAGCAGTTAGCTGACATATTCACAAAGCCATTATGTGAATCAAGGTTTGAAGAGCTCAAGAATGAGTTAGGGTTAATTGAGTTGAGTAAGATTACTCAGAAGACTCAATCATCAGAGATAGAAGATGAGAAAATGGAAAATAAACAAGTTTCAAATTTCAACAAAGTGAAACAGCCCAGTCGGGAAGACAGCTGTATCGAGTTAGCTGACAACTGAATGATGATATGTGAAGAGAGAAACATAGCTAAGTCACTTTGGAAGAAAACTAAATCATTTATGAGCTAAGTGACAAAAACGCAGTCATTTTATTCAAGCGGGAATATTTTTAAGGATGACGTAAGCGTAATTATGACTGTCTGTACAAAAGTTGCACAATAAACCATATGATTGGATATAAATGCTGATGCATTTAATGTGGGGAAATTAATGCGGTTTTGAAGGCTCAATCTTGACCGTGATTTTTATCAAATTTTTCAAATTTCAAAAACCGTCCTTTCATGTCCCATATATACAAAAATTCAACTTCTCTCTCCTCACAGAAACATACTCGTCTTCAGCAAGAAAGCTTTTTCTCTCTGCAAACAAGTTCGAAACCCTAATCTTCTAAGTTCTATTTTTCGTGTTTTTAATTGGATAAAAGTTCTGGAAATGGCTGCAAATCATGATTTTGCATTGCTATCTGAGAAAATCCACACTGGAGCGTCTGTGGATTTCAAGGGCATGATCAAACAGGGCATTGATGAGGCCCTGGTGAAGAAGATAGCTGAGAAGTTGGAAGAGTCCGGTCTGAAGGACTTTCTATCAATGCAGTTTACGTATACTTATCTAGAGGAAGTGGCAATGTTCTATGTGAACGCCGAGGTGCATGACTGATGTGAACCGCAACAACAATTGTGCATACAACCCAACAAGAATATATTATTAACCCAAGATCTTCACTAGTTTGGTTAATTTGGTGGAAACCTCGACCCGTTGCTTAGAAAAACAAGAACCTCGGTATGCGTAGACGCCACAAGAAATTATGGATTATTGTCTGATAAGTCGATAATTGCAACAAGAAATGTAAATCTTGAAGCACTTGGAGAAACACTCAATTTAGATAGTAAAAGATTAATTGTATTGATAACTGAATGAAAACAATAAGTGTTCACCTTTATAAAAGGTCCAAACCCTAATCTACCAAGAAAACAATTTAAAGCTGAAAAGGAAATAAAAATAGAAAAATTCGAAAATCCGGTAAAAAGCACGGCCGTGCTTGAGAACACAGCCAAGACATGTTTTGCACGTTGTTCCGGATTCCCACCCCACACCTGGCCGTGAAGCCGCGCCAGCACGTGCCGTGAAATTTCCAAAACGGCCATGGACGAACTCATGTTTTCCACAAACCCACGAACTCATCTTCCCACACGGCTGTGCCCAAAAGCACGGCCAGGCCGTGTTCACGATGATGGGTCCGAACACGGCCGTGTAATTTAAGCACGGCCTAGCCGTGCTTTCCATGACTTCTGCCCCTTCGATTTCTTCATATTTTATCCCCTGCTCGTCCTAAACTTGAAATAATAACTCAAGACGCGACCTTAAAGGTTTATTTGGCCTCCAAAACACTAACATGACTTAAAATAAAAACCAAACTACAACTAACTATGATAAATGAATACGACACCATCGAGCTCTTGATTATAAGGTCTTCAAGAAGCTAAGTGGCTTGTATTCTTGGCATCCTTTACTTGCTCAGTCTGAGGTGGACCCTGGACCGTTGACGACGCTAATCAACTGGACCACCCGATCAACTTCCTCCTTCGGCAATGCACTCTCGGCCTCGTTCTGAATGGCTTGAATCAGCCCATTTAGTGCATCCTTGAACTTCCTTGCCCGCGCCCTCGTCACCGGACCAATTGGCACTGTTACCGGGTCTTTCGTCCATGGATTCTCATCATTCCCCTTCTCTTGAGAAGGATTTGTCCTCAAATCCGAATTGACATCAAATGGACTAAGATCCACAACATTGAAAGAAGCACTGACCCCCATAGTCGCCCGGTAAATCGATTTTGTAAGCATTGTCATTGATCCGCTCGAGCACTTGGAACAGACCATCTCCCCGCGGCTGTAGCTTGGACTTTTGATGTGCCGGGAATCATTCGGGCCGCATGTGTACCCAAACCCAGTCACCCGGTTCGAACACAATCTTCTTGCGATGCTTGTTAGCTTGCACCGTGTATTGCTCTGTTCGCCGTTTGATGTTGATTCTCTCCTTCTCATGTAACTGTTTCACAAAATCAGCTATTTTCTGCCCATCTAAGTTAACATGCTCAGAAACAGGTAAAGGTGATAAATCCAATGGGGTTAGTGGATTAAAACCATAAACAAGTTTGAATGGTGAAAACTTTGAGGCAGAATGCACATCACAATTATAAGCAAACTCAACATGTGGTAAACAATCTTCCCAAGTTTTAATATTCTTTTTAATGATAGCCCTTAACAACATAGAGAACGTTCTATTCACTACTTAGTTTGACCATCTGTTTGGGGATGACATGTAGTAGAAAATAACAATTTAGTTCCCAACTTCCCCCACAAGGTCTTCCAAAAGTAACTTAAGAACATAGAATCTCTATCCGACACAATGGTTCTAGGCATACCATGCAACCTCACAATCTCTTTAAAGAATAAATTGGCAATCAAAGACGCATTATCAATTTTATGACAGGGAACGAAATGTGCCATCTTTGAAAGACGATCTACGACAGCAAATATAGAATCAGATCCATGTTTAGTTCTTGGAAGTCCTAAAACAAAGTCCATAGAAATATCAACCAACGGTGTCGTCGGAATGGGTAGGGGCGTGTAAAGGCCCTGGTTTTGAACCAGGGATTTAGCTTGCCTACAAGTAACACATCTACTACAAATTTGCTCAACATCTCGCTTCATATGTGGCCAATAGAAATGCTCTTGCAAGACGGCTAAAGTTTTGGCTACCCCAAAATGACCCATAAGACCCCCACCATGCGATACTCTCACTAGTATGTCTCTCAAAGAACATTCGGGATTGCACAATTTATCCTCCCGAAATAGAAACCTATCATTCCTATAAAACTTACCCTCGGCCCCCTTTTCGCATGCACCAAATGACTCAGAAAAATCAAGATCATGCAAGTACAACTCTTTAATATGTTCAAACCCAAGGACTTTAGCATCTAAAGTAGAGATAAGAGTGTACCTCCGAGATAGTGCGTCGGCTACAATATTAGTCTTACCTTGCTTGTACCGGATGATGTAGGGGAATGACTCGATGAATTTGAGCCAACGTGCATGGCGCTTGTTCAACTTTTGCTGCCCCTTGAGGTATTTTAGGGACTCATGATCGGTGTAGATTAAGAACTCTTTCAGTCACAAATAGTGCTGCCACGTTTTCAAAGCCTAGACCAAAGCATACAACTCCTTGTCGTACATCGGATAGTTCAAGGCTGCCCCGCTCAGTTTTTCGCTGAAGAACGCGATCGGCTGCTCCTCTTGCATTAGTACGACGCCGATCCCAACCCCAGACACGTCACACTCGATCTCAAAGACCTTGGTAAAACCTGGCAATGCTAGCAAAGGCGCATGTGTTAGCCTTTACTTCAGCAACACAAATGCTTTGTCTTGGGCCTCTTCCCACTGAAACGCCACACTTTTTTTAATCGTTTCCATCAAAGGTGCTGCGATAGTACTGAAATCCCGCACAAACCTCCGATAAAAACTCGCGAAACCATGAAAGCTACGCACTTGACTGGCCGATGTGGGTTTAGGCCAGTCTTGTATAGCCTTAATCTTCTCCTCATCCATGGTAATAACCCTCGAGCTCACTACAAACCCCAAGAATATCACTGCTCCGAACAAAACGTGCACTTCTTGACGTTTGCATACAACTTTTCCTTCCTCAACACTCCCAAGACTACCCTTAAATGATCCAAGTGTCGTACAATGATTTACTATAAATGAGAATATCATCAAAGTAAACCACGACAAACTTACCAATGAAAGCTCTCAAAACATGGTTCATAAGTCTCATGAATGTGCAAGGTGTGTTGGTCAGCCCAAATGGCATGACTAACCACTCATACAAACCATGCTTCGTCTTAAAAGCCGCTTTCCACTCATCCCCTTCTCGCATCCGAATCTGGTGATACCCGCTCCTCAAATCTATCTTGGAAAAAATCTAGATCCATGAAGCTCGTTAACATATCATCCAAGTGAGGTATGGGATGTCGGTATTTGATGGGGATGTTGTTAATAGCCCGACAATCCACACACATCCTCCAAGACCCATCTTTCTTCGGAACAAGTAGCACCGGGACCGCACACGGACTCATGTTTTCTCAGATGAGTTTCTTACTTAGCAACTCATCAACCTGCCGATGTAACTCTTTAGTCTCCTCCGGATTAGTCCTGTACGACCGCCGGTTAGGTAGTGATGCACCCGAAATGAAATCAATCCAATGCTCAATTCCCCGAATAGGTGGTAATCCATCCGGCATCTCAACTGGAAATACATCCTCGAATTCCTGCAACAAAGACAAGACAAAACTAGGCAAATCGGGGTTAAGACTGTCAGTAGATAAATAAGAGGCCTTGTAAACCAAGAGTATCATTGAACAACCACACGTGATGGCTTTCCTAAGGTCACTCATTTTTGCCATCAAATGTTTTTCCCCCGTTTCTTACCTCATGGCCGTTTTTCCCCCCTTTTGTTTTCGGCCCTCTCAAAATTATTGCTCTCCTTTTTCCCGGCTATCTCTCGAACCTCACTTCAACCCTTAGCCGGATCCTCACTCTTGTTTTCTCTCAAGCTCTCCTTTTTCTCGGCTTTATTTTGATTTTTATGCTCACTAGCCGAACTCTCTTTTTCTCTTACCTCTCCCACTCTCGATTTTACTTGATCCTCATAAATTTCATTTGGAGTTAAAGGAAGAAGTACAAAACTCTTTTGATTATGAACAAGAGTATACTGGTTGGTTGATCACGAAATTCTTACCGCAAACGTACAATGTCAAGTTTTAGTATAGGTTTTGAAAGTAGGGTTATCGTCTCCACAGGGATTGTTATCGAATTTTATACTAAGTACTATAATTAAAATAGCTTAATTCTATCTAGAAATCGAAAAGAAATGAGAATTTATTAAACTAAAAAGAAAACTAAAATTAAACTAAGAATTGGTTCAGACAAATTATCAAACACGTAGAAGATGAATTCTAGAGAGTTGATTTCACCTAGTTATCCCCTATGTTTTCAATCCAGTTTATTAATCACAAGTTATTAATCTATAAGCCAATATACCTACCGTTTATCACTTCCTCTCTCGAGTGCCAAGTGATTCTAGGTTCCAATTTCTGATTTCGATATCTCTATAAAAATCATAAATTAAACCTTAATACGCTCAATGAATATTCTATCACAACCTTCAAAAGATTCATAAATCTCTCGATTCTATGAAACCCTAGGTTGTGCTATTCTATGGCCAGACGTTCAATTACCTCTCTTGATCGTCAAATTAAACACGCCAAACAATCTAAACTATTGATCAGATAATTTAGATACAATCAAATCAAATAGCACAAATAGATTAAATAATATGCGAGTTTCATAAACTGGAAATCAAAATATAGGTTCAAACGTAAGTTACATAAATCCCCTAGAAAAATAGGTTTAGCTTATATTGGATGTACAAAAACTCGTAAAGAAAAAATTATACATCTCAAAAATTGACAAAGAAAAGCAAAGAAAGAATTGAGAAGAAAAGAGAAGGACTTCTCTCTGTGTCCAGACGGGAAGTGCCTCCAAACCCTAGCTTTGTGTCTCTTGCCTTGCGTTGTGCTCAAAATAATGTCCGACCCCTCTCCCGTACGATTCCGTGGTGTATTTATAAGTCGAAGCCCTCGAAAAACCGTCAAAAAGGCCCGAAAATACCTCAGCCCACGTTCAGGCCCGTGTCGCGCGATGCGGCGCTAAAGTCGCGCGCTGCTTCGTGCCTTGGGACGTCCCCTGCCGCTGCTGCCTGTTTGATGCGCGCTGCAGCGCTAGCGTCCCTACGCTGGCTGGTTGTTGTATGTCGTCCCTGCTGCTGCACGTTTGGCCTGGGCTGGTCGCTGGCTGCATGCTGGTCTCGTCTGCTTCTTTTGCACACTTCATCGCGTCTTCATCGCGCCAGCCGCAGGAAAGCGCGCCGAATGGCGCCGCAGCAATAACCTGTTACCGCTTCACGCCAATCTCTTTGCTATACATTGTGGGCGCTGCAGCCCTTGCTTATGGGCGCTGCAGCGCCCATCCTTCCCCTGCCAACTGTACTATTTTTACCCCCGCGCTGCGTCGCGGGGGTTTTGGCGCTGCGGCGCTCGTCCTTGCCCCATATTTTTCCCTTTTATCAACTTCTAAAATGCGATCTTCACCATCCAAACACGTTTTTCATCGTTCTTAATCGATTTTGCCATCCAAAACTGTCTCGACTCTCAAACGACAACAAATTACACAAACTCGACACAAAAGACACTAAAATACCTGAAAACAACGCAAAATCCTAGTCTAGAATACTCAATACGTTGGTATAAAACCATCTTAACAAATACCCCCAAACTTAGACGTTTGCTTGTCCTCAAGCAGTTACAGACTCTAAAAATCAACAAACATGAAGGAAACAAAAAATAAAGTAGACTGACTTAAACAGACTAACTGTAAAGCTTCACAACCAAACTCATTCGTCAAATTTCGTTTCACTATCAATCAATCACGAGTTTTCACAATGTGATCATGGAGGTGGAATGTTCATGCCAACTCCATTTTCATTATCCAATCAAGTGTTTTCAAAATAATCCACTTTTTGAATATAGAGATGAGATGCTTACCGAACTCCATAGGCTTGTCTTTCACACTAATCTCCACTAATGTAGGCTAATGTAACACAAGGATCAATAGGATTTTTAAAGCTTGTAATGTGGGCTTAGGGTAAGGTAGGAAAATATGGGATTAATTGGCTCAAATCACCCAAACACACAATTATCACTTTTAATCAACAATCAATACTACCCTTCGCTTTTTGACATCCCCAATGTTTATGAACCTTCAATCCACTGATTTTTCTCATTTCTTTTTCGGAACCCCCAAACTTATTCTTTTGCATATATGGGGTTTCATATCTTCTTTTCTCGGGCAACTTCATTCAATTAAGTACATACCCTTCTCATTATACCCTCCTCAACCTTCAACATTTTTCTATACTTTGTATGTATGAGTGATGGGTAATTAGGATATTCACATTAGGCTCTGGGTATTAGATTGGTTGCCAAAGAAACGAGTTTATAAGGCTCAAAGGGGGACACTAGGGAAAATATAATACAAAGGTAGGCATTTTAGGCTCTGGCTTGTTCAAAGATGGCCTACATCACTTCCTTAATGTTATTTCACCTAGGATTTTGCCTCGACTAGTGATCAGACAAGTTCTAGAATCCGGTGGGATCATAAAGGAACCACTAAATTGCATAATTCATCCCCAAATAAATCAACAGAGTTAAGCACATAGATGGAATTAATGGAAAGAAGAGTAGATCACATTTTAAACATATGCTCTCTTGACCGTTCAACTCATATTCAACAAATTCACTTAGTCATGCAATTTCACAGTTTTACAAACGATCCGACTTGACTCTAGTCTCTTTTTTTGTTTTTTTTTGACTCAAGACACGACTCGATGAATAAAAATAGACTGCACCCCCCAAACTTAAAACAACATTGTCCCCAATGGAGAGATGGGAAAAAGGACTTTCCTTGTAGCCGAGGAGCGAAGGCTCCTTAAGTCATGTGGTACTACTACGTGTAGGAGGTGTCTCGTATAAGCGCACAATGCATCCTAGTGCACAAACTCGTGGGTGTTGTATGCCTCCGAGGTGTGGTCTTGTTCTTCCCATTCGCCTAGGCCCGGGCCCTCTTTGGTTTCACATCTTTGTAACCTAGCAAGGTAGACAAGAAAACAAAACTCGTGGAACCATGGAATTCGGTTATGGGTGAGAAATCGACAATCAAAGCCCATACATAATGCACCCAAGTAGAAAATATAGTGCCATGTCAAAAAGATAAGCATAGATATGCAAGATAGCACTAAACAATATTAAATTGACATTGGGGCATTTTATCAAACACCTCATATGCATGAATTTGGGAAAAGATAGTGAATGCAATGTGTTGACGTGCGTTTTGGTCAACAAGCAAAAATATGTAAAAGACTTAACACGTGGAAATATAAGCGTGCGTAATGTGTGTTTATTTATGGCTAATTCTGCCTTTTATGCATAATGCCGAGCCGAATTATTGGGGTCGGTCTTTCTTACAATCTTGCTCCCCCTTCTGTTTTCTCTCTATCAGACTTTTTATACCCCTTCGAGTAAATGGGTTTACAATAGTCATCCTTGCACTAACTAATCATTAATTAGTAAAATAATTAAAGAAAGACACATGTCCCTCTCTAACTGTGCATGTCAGTCAAAACTTGCCACTTGTCGACTTCTCTTTATAATTTTCTGACATGTGGCAGTTTCTGATACCAATAAAGGATTAAGCATGGGCGTGTGATTATTTTTATGAGTTTGTCGCGCATGCGTTTCCCGTCGAAATTTGGGCTCGGGGCTCGGGGCTCGGCAGCCGTGTTGCGGTTGGGCTCGGTAGCGGGCGAGCCTAATTCGTGACGTGTCACCGCGCACCGTTGCTGATGTCACCCGCAGATCTCCTACTCGGACGTGTGCTGGACTGATGACGTGGATTAATTTCTTCCAGCTCGGCTCGGGCGTCATCACAATGGATAACACATTTCAATCCCAAAAATCAACACCAAGCCTAAGTCTAGCATGAGCAACCAATCCACAATCCACAAATCAACAATAATTATCCTAGCACTACTACAATCAACCATACAACAATCATAAGATGGGGAAAACCATGGGGTGGGGTTTGGAAGTTGCAAACTTACCAAATAGTGAATGGATGAGATGAATATGGTGTGTGTGGTGTTATAATGCTCCTTTGTGAAGATGGAGTGGGATATGTGGGAGTTGCACAAATAAGAGGGGTGGGGTATGATGCAACTTACTACTCCTAAAAATGCAAAAAATTCAGAAAAAACAAAAACAACTACTAAATTATATTAAAACTAAGAAAGCAATAAAAGGGGCTTGGGTTGCCTCCCAAGAAGCGCTAAGTTTACAGACGTCAGCTAGACTATGTCACATTATCCTCAAGTTGGGGCTCCAATAGGAATGTTATCCACGTTTCCCTTAGAAACTTCCCAACCTCCAATGTCTTCAGCAATATTCCCAACCATCTGCTTACCATCATTTAATTCAAATTTTAGCCTGTTGGTTGGATGGATGGTCAATACGACTTTCTCCTGATTTACCCGTAGCTAAAAACGATCGCCCGAAGATGATAGGTAATTTTTTGTGCTCGTTCGCATCCAACACTACAAAATCCACAGCAAAAACAAATTTATTAATTCTTACCAATATGTCTTCAATGATTCCCCACGGATAGGCGATGAATCGATCAGCGAACTGCAAAGTGATATTGGATGGCTTCACCTCCCCGAGCCCAAACTTCGTCACATCAGAAAGAGATATAAGGTTCACACTGGACCCAAGATCACAAAGTGGTTTCTAAAAGAAAACTCCTCCAATCGTACAAGGAATAGTAAAACTCCCTGGATCCTTTATTTTGTGAGGTAGTTTACTCTGGATTATTGCACTACATTCCTCTGTCAAATAGACAGTCTCAAAATCTTCCAACTTCATTTTCTTGGATTCCACTGGTTTCGCATAAATAGGTTATTCTCCGGGAGCAGGCAAAATTTTTGCTTCCTTTTTTGCGTAAACTGCATTGCAGTGCTCTCTCGGATTAACCTCTGTATCACTTGGGAACTTTCCCTTCTGCTGCAATGAATTCACGGTTGTAGCCAACTAACCCATTTGTGTCTCGATTGACCTAATGTGCGTCTCCATTGTGCTCATCTTAGTATTCAGACCATCAATTTACGCCTCACTGCTATTCATTCGATTCCTGGTCTCTCCGATGAATGAGCCGAGCATCTCTTCAAGCGACTGCTTTTTTTCACCTCCGAGTGCATTGGGACTGGATGGGTTTGGATAACCCGAAGGTGGATTCAATAAGTTCTTATTGTTGTTGTAAGAGAGATTCTCATGATTGCGAAGTCCCGGTTGGTAGTGAGTTGGTAATGAATTACCTCTATTATTAAAATCCCGGTTATTCACATAATTGACTTGCTCGGCCTCGTTAGTAGAGGCTACGTGAGTGGCTACGGGTGGAAGTGTGGCTTGCTATGGTGTGCCGCCGGAATTCATGATTGCCATTTGCTTTGTCAGACTCGAGATTTGAGCTGCCAAAGCTGACATTGTATCAAGCTCAAGAACACCTAAGAATCGGCCGGCGCTGACCTCTCGGAGGGCCATTGATAGCTGTTTGTGGCCATTTCTTCAAGTAGAAGTAAGGCCTCAGTCGGAGTTTTAGCCATCAATGTACCTCTTGATGCCGTATCTAGTATCATCCTCGTATGCCCATTCAGCCCATTGTAGAAATATTGAACCCTCTGGCAGTCTGCATAGCCATGCTGTGGGCATCTCCACAACAGATCTTTAAATCACTCCCAAGATTCGTATAATGGCTCAGAACCAATATGTTGGAATTGGGCTATCTCGCTCTTTAGTTGGAGGTCTTGCTGGGAGGGAAAAATTTTGCTAAGAATTTTTGAGTCAGATCATCCCAGCTCGTAATACTCCCTGGGGCGAACGTCTGTAACCACTGCCTGGCCTTATCCCGGAGTGAAAACGGGAAAAGCCTCAATCTAATGGCCTCGTCAGTCACACCATTCATCTTGATGGTGTCGCAAATTTCCAAGAATGTGGCCAGATGTGTATTTGGTTCATCCACTGGACTCCCCCCCAAACTGATTCTGCTGAACCACGCTTATGAGGCCAAGTTTTAGTTCGAAATTATTCTCATTAATGGGCTGGTGCACAATTCCGAGTAATTCTGGTTCACGGTCGGCAAAAAGTAATCTTGTATTGCCCTTTCTGCTGCCTCAGACTGTGGTGGCACATTCACGACCCGATTTCCATTATTCTCATTGTCCCCGCCTTCTGCCATTGCTCGATTCTCTGCTCGTTTTTCTACTCGGATTGCTCGAAGTGTCCTTTCAATCTCTGGATCAAAAGGAAGCAAATAAATATCTTTAAAATCTCGCATAAATAGACAAGTCAAATGAGAAAAAAAAATTATAATTCCTAAACTAGTCTAGATTAGTATTAAGACTACTTGGTAATAATATTAGTTTAAAATAAGTGAAAACAGTCCCCGGCAACGGCGCCAAAAACTTGATCACGAAATTCTTATCGCAAGCGTATGGTGTCAAGTTTTAGTATAGGTTTTGAAAGTAGGGTTATCGTCTACACATGGATTGTTATCGAATTTTATACTAAGTACTATAATTAAAATAGTTTATTCTATCTAGAGATTGAAAAGAGATGAGAATTTATTAAACTAAAAAGAAAACTAAAATTAAACTAAGAATTGGTTCAGACAAATTATAAAACACGTAGAAGATGAATTCTAGAGGGTTGATTTCACCTAGTTATCCCCTATGTTTTCAATCCAGTTTATTAATCACAAGTTATTAATCTATAAGCCAATATTCCTACCGTTTATCACTTCCTCTCTCGAGTGCCAAGTGATTCTAGATTCTAATTTCTGATTTCGATATGTCTATAAAAATCATAAATTAAACCCTAATACGCTCAATGAATATTCTATCACAGGCTTCAAAAGATTCATAAATCTCTCGATTCTATGAAACCCTAGGTTGTGCTATTCTATGGCCAGGCGTTCAATTACCTCTCTCGAGCGTCAAATTAAACACGCCAAACAATCTAAACTATTGATCAGATAATTCAGATGCAATCAAATCAAATAGCACAAATAGATTAAATAATATGCGAGTTTCATAAACTGGAAATCAAAACATAGGTTCAAACATAAGTTACATCAATCCCCTAGAAAAATAGGTTTAGCTCATATTGCATGTACAAAAACTCGTAAAGAAATAATTATACATCTCAAAAATTGACAAAGAAAAGCAAAGAAAGAATTGAGAAGAAAAGAGAAGGAATTCTTTGTGTGTCCAGACGAGAAGTGCCTCCAATTGTCGTCTCGAACCCTAGCTTTGTGTCTCTTGCCTTGCGTTGTGCTCAAAATAATGTCCGACCCCTCTCCCATACGATTCCGTGGTGTATTTATAAGTCGACGCCCTCGGAAAAACCGTCAAAAAGGCCCAAAAATACCTCAGCCCACGTTTAGGCTCGTGTCGCGTGGTGCGGCACTAAAGTCGCGCGCCTTGGGACGTTCCCTGCTGCTGCATGTTTGACGTGCGCTGCAGCGCTAGCGTCCCTGCGCTGCTGGTTGTTGTACGTCGTCCTGCACGTTTGGCCTGGGTTGGTCACTCGCTGCATGCTGGTCTCATCTACTTGCACACCGTCCTTCATTGGTGCTGCAGCGCGCCCTATTAATCTGCTTCCGTCAACTGCTGCTATACATTGTGGGCGCTGCAGTCCTTGCTTATGGGCATTGCAGCGCCCATCCTTCCCCTGCGTACTGTACTATTTTTCACCCCCGCGCTACGGCGTGGGGGTTTTGGCGCTGCGGCGCTCATCCTTGCCCCATATTTTTCCCTTTTTTCAACTTCTAAAATGCAATCTTCACCGTCCAAACACGTTTTTAATCGTTCTTAATCGATTTCGCCATCCAAGAAAGTCCCGACTCTCAAACGGCAACAAATTACACAAACTCGACTCAAACAACACTAAAATACCCGAAAACAACGCAAAATCCTAGTCTAGAATACTCAATACGTTGGTATAAAACCAACTTAACATTGGTGTAGCCGTCATGTTGAACCCTCCTATCAAACTGCCATGGTCTACCCAACAGGATGTGCCCTGCCTGCATAGGCACCACATCGCACAACACTTCATCCTTATATCCCCCTATTTGAAATGCTACCTTCGCCTGCCTACTTATCCGCATCTCCCCATAGTCGCTCAACCACTACAACTTATAAGGTTGTGGGTGTTTTATCGTCGGAATTTCTAACCTATCCACCATCTTTGCACTTGCTACATTAGTGCAACTCCCACCATCTATGATGACACTACACACTTTTCCATTGACAAAACACCTTGTATGAAAGATGTTTTCTCGCTGGACTCCCTCATTTGACTTAGGCTGAATACTGAGTGCCCTCCGAGATACCAATGATAACGACTCCCCCTTCGCCGCCTCTAACACCTCCAGAATATCCTCCAACTCCGGCATATCACTATAATCCTGCTCTCCCTCACTCTCCGACTCCATTTCTCCCTTCTCACGTAATACCAACACCCTCTTATTTGTACATTGACTAGCTATATGCCCAAGCCCATGACATTTAAAACATTTAATATCCCTCGTTCGAGCAATAGAGGGTTCGATTTTACCTATGGGTTTAGGCTCGGTCGCCCTCCCCCTGTGGTCCACAGCCTTCGAACTCTGCTCCTCCTTTTTGTTGGTGATTGACTTCCATGCATTGGAGTTAGAGCTTGGTGCTTGCCGGTTGAAACCCCTCCTCTTGAGTTGCTGCTCAACTTTCACTGCCATGTGCACCATCTCCTCGAGATCGACACAGTGATGTAGGTCGACGGCATCCGCAATGGGAGTATTCAAACCCGCAATGAACCTGGCCATAGTCATCTCCGGGTCATCGTCGATATTTGCCCTTGCCATAAGCATCTCCATATCCTTGTGGTAATCCTCCACATTCTTCGACCCCTGAGTCAACCTTTGCAACCTCTGATAGACGCCCCTATAATAGTGGTTTGGTATGAAACGACGTCGCATCAGACTCCTCATCTCCTCCAATGTGGAAACGGGCCGGTCGCCGATCCTCCTACTTGAGACCATTAATTGATGCCACCACACACTTGCATAATCCGAGAATTCAATTGACGCCAACTTCACCTTTTTTAACTCAGAATAGTTTTGGCAATCAACACATTCTCGATTTTCCTCTCTCAATCCAAATAGGCGTCCGGGTCACTTTTTCCTTGGAACAAGGGGATTTGCATTTTGATGTTACTCAAATTGCTATCCTCACGCCCCAAAACATCCCCATCTCCGCGCCGACCACTACCCGTATTGTAATTTTACTCCATTTCGGAATAAAAATCATCAATCTCGTCTGCCCACTCCTCCAACTCAAACCTCCTCGGCCTCCGCGCCCTAGTAGCAAGCTCCTCGATTCTCGGCGCCTCTTTGGGATCCCCATATGTCTCAAACATTATTTTCTTAACCATGTTTGCTATCGCCTCCATATCCAGTTTGTTACCCAAATCTGCTTTTTGTCGATTTTCGTCGGTCATGTTTAAATCACTCCCTCACGTGTATACACTCGTGTATCACTCAACTCACAATCCCCAAGTACCCGCACTTGTCACGATTATAAACCAATCAGACAATCGCAAGTACGCCTCAACACGCCAAGAAAATTATGTAGCCAATTAACGGATTGTAATAAAATGAAATTGAAGACTAGGGTTTAAATTTTCGAATTTTCCAGTTTTTTTTTGCACGCAGTTTACGATTCTTTACCCGCTGATTTTTTCGTGCAATTCAATTTCTTTTTTTTGTACCCTTCAAGAACTAGGGTTTATGAGAAATTCTGGAAAATAGTAAAAATTAAAGAACAAGGATAGACTTAACCTTGCTAGATGGCTCTGATTACCAACTGATGTGAACCGCAGCAACAATTTTGCATACGACCCAACAACAATATGTTGTTAATCCAAGATCTTCACTAGTTTGGTTAATTTGGTGGAAACCTCGACCCGTTGCTTAGAAAAGCAAGAACCTCGGTATGCGTGGACGCCACAAGCAATTATGGATTATTGCCTGATAAGTCGATAATTGCAACAAGAAACATAAATCTTGAATTATTGGAGAAACACTCAATTTAGAGAGTAAGAGATTAATTGATGCGATAATCGAATGAAAACAATAAGTGTTCACCCTTATAAAGGGTCCAAACCCTAACCTACCAAGAAAACAACTTAAAACTGAAAAGGAAACAAAAACAAAAAAATTGAAAATCCGGTAAAAAGCACGGCCGTTCTTGAGAACAGGCTAGGCCGTGTTTCGCACGTCGTTCCGGATTCCCACCCCACACGGCCGTGCCAGGAAGCACGACCAGGCCATGTGCGCAAGGAAATTTCCGAACACGGCCGTGGACCAAAGCACTGCCAAGCCGTGTTTTCCACGAACCCACGAACTCATCTTCCCACACAGCCGTTCCCGGAAGCACGGCCAGGCCGTGTTCACGACGACGGGTCCGAAAATGACCGTGTAATTTAAATAGGTCCTATAAAGAGATGGGACCTTTGGCTGTTCATTGGGTTATGGCCTTGTAATTGGCCATGTGATGGAGGTTAAGGGCATTGCATTGTGCTATGGCAAGCGCTTCCATGCAAACAAGAGGATGTTCAAGGCGAACATCTCTGGTGCGTAGAAGAAGGCCCATGCGAGTAAGGCAGATAGTAATGAGGGGGAATCAACTGACCCTACTGAAGACATAGTTGAGACCTCTCCAGCTCTCTCTCTGAAGACGATCCCTAAGAAGAGAGTTGTGACATCCAAGCCTGCCCCGTGCCCCATCAGTCAAATCAAAGAAGGCACTGCCCCTGCAGCCAAACACAAAGCACCTGTCCGAGCAGCCGATGCCCCTGCCCCCGCAGTCGAGATTGAGGATGAACCCCAAATTCCTTCTCCAGTCGTGAAGAAGAAGCGGACTGCCAAGTCTCAAAATGCAGCTGCTTCTAAGAAAGATTCTATTGAAACACAGGCTTCACCATTCAAGAGCCTACAGGATTGGAACCAGAGATTCAGTTGGTTGCCACCGAGAGAAGACGACTGTTCAGGAAATCTGAATTGGGGAAAATACCCGAGTCTGGTACTCAGTCGAAGAAGACCAGTGAGACTGCTGATGCTCAAGAAGAGCAGTCTCATGAAAAAGTTGATGAGCCCGAGAAGACTATTGATGCTGATCAGCAGAGGACAGAAGACCTAGTTGTGCAGGAGATAGCTGTGGAGAAAGAAGGAGCTGAAACAACCAAGACCGTGGAAGAACATGATGTCTCACCCCCTCAGACTGATGCAGTTGAGTCGGAGGAGGAGCAAGCTCCCTTGACAACCATTCATGAGGCCGGATATGAGGATGATGATGACCTTATTATGTACTCTCCGTTTATCCGGACATTCAGCGTAGACTAAGGGAATGGAGGGCATGGAAGCTAGATTACTCTAGGCAACAATTTGCTCGCCCTGAGTTTATTGAGGAAGAGGAAGAACTTCTCAGATTTTTTGGACATGCAATTGTCCAATTTGCCCTTAATGAAGAAAACTGCATGGATACCCTTTGATTAATCAAGGAGGATGAAAAGGAAAGGCCATGGAATAGGCCAAAGACTTGGAGAAATCCAAGATGTGTTTGTACACAGGGACTCATGAACATCTTGAGGAGTCCACTGACAACAGTGATGATGACATGGACCCTGTTGCTACAGTAGAGAAGGCCGAGTTATAGCAGGCCACTAGAGAATCAAGAGCCATGCACGATTTGAACCTTCAAGAAGGTCCAGGAGAGTCCTCCAAAGTCTCTCCTCGGACTGATCCTTTGGGAGTGACGCAGGAGATTGCAACCGTCATTACAGCGACCACGACCCCCGTGCACTCTACTGATGGCTCTCAGGGACTTGGCGATGAAGCTAGGAATATGGGCACCTAAGCCAAGCCTACCCCTGATGAAAGTGTTGAGACACCTGCCCCAATGGCTGATCAGTCAAAGGAAACCACAGCCGTGTCTCAGGAGCTGAGTAACCCCATCGAGCAACCAAAACCGTAAAAACGGAAATTTCATAAGAGAATCGTCGTAGAAAAACGGGGTACTCACGGGGAAGTCGGTGCGCCAGCTGAGGGGGAAACTATCTCCACCACAGCAGGGTCAAAGGATGCTGTGGGAGACCAAACAAAGAAGTGTGGAGTTCAAGGAGAGAATATCACTAAGAAATAGAGTGAAATCAATGAAGCTCGGATAGTTGAGTCTGTCTCAGCTGAGATTTCCTTGTTGTGCAGGCCGATGAAGCTATTGATTCAGCTAAGGCAAAGGATGGTGAGGACCCGTGAGTTGAGACTCTGGGACCTAAAACTGCAATCCAAGGAGTTGAGACTCCGAAGGACGCCATCGTCGAAGACCCTAACACAGTTGAGTCTATCGAAGGGATTGTAGAAGGCCCCACAGTTGTTGAGACAGCTGGGGGTAATGAAGGCCTACTTCCCTAGGTAAGGAACAAGGTCAACAGAACATTCCTCAAATCGAAGGAGCTGCTGCAGAAGAGGAGATCAGCACCCTTCGTGATTCCCAAGAACATATTGACACTTTATTTCTGGGATCCGAGGATGAAGCCGAGTCCACCCATCCTGAAAATTCTTCAATGGACAAGGCTGAGGATGTTCTTAAATCTCGGAGTTATGTCAGTGATAAGACAGCTCCCATGAGATTCAATTTTGATGATGAGCCATCCCCTAAGGCCACATCAAATGCCGATGATGCTGCCGAAGCCGAGGCACAGAGAGCTGGTTCATTGTAGGAAGCACAATGACAAACCCCCCAATGTGGAGCTTCTGGGATACCGTTTGTCCGCAATGACGTTTTTGAAGACATGTTCCCATTCAATGCCGAGTTGCCTGACATGGTGGAAGAGTCTGCCAAAGATCAAGATAAGTATATCGTGCAAGAAGAGCCCGTCATTCCTATAGATTCGATTGTGCCAATGGACTTTAATTTCGATGCAATGTGGCCGGAAGCTGAGTCGAATCTGACAGCTGAGTTCCGTGAAGCCTTCAAGACAATCTGTGAAGATATTGAGAAGATGGAACGCCACCAGGCATCTCTGGCTTAGATTGGACAATCGGGATGCAACCCTCACTGCTGATTTGAGAGGGATCATTGTTCGAATAAGGGAATGGGCTGCACAGCAGACTGCCATGCGTTCAGAGCATTTCTATTACTTCAAGGCTTTATTTGCCAAGATGCTAGTATGGAGTGCAGACACTTTGATGTTTTAGCAGAGAATGAAGGAGTCATGGTCAGAATGGAAACCGCACACAAGTCGGATATGGATTTGTTCAAGCATCACCACCAGAGTGAGATTGCGCTCCTAGAGGACAACATGAATAACAAGTTCAGTCTTCTCATGGCCGAGATGAAATTGGTGACAGCTGATTCGAAGGCCACTCGGTCAGAGTTCCGAAAAGCCCACTCCACAGCAGATTCCAAGCAAAATTCTACCATCAACCGACTGGATTTCCTTCTGAGTGGTTTGTTCCCTGGGCTAACCCTTTCATTTGGTGAGGATGCCAAAAAGGGGGAAGATGAGGCCCTAAAGGGATTTAAGGAAGAGATGAGGAGTGACAAGGAGGCGAAGAAAGGTGACACAGCTGAGGGGGAAGGAAGTTCGATTCCTTTGAATGTTGAAACCCCGCAGCAAGGTGATGTCACTTCTTTCATTCTTAGCAACCTGCCAAGTGAGTTGTCCATTGAGAAGAAAGCTGAGATAGCTATGAAAGAATCAAAGAAGGCCATTGAAGCTGCATTTGAGAAGTTAGCTGAGAGGCAATCTGCGCGTGTTCAAGAGATTAGAAAACAGTATGGTGGTCCTCCAGCCGGAAAGGACTATGCTGCAATTAAATCCCCAAGAGATATGCCTGATGCGGGATCTGAGCCCATATCTCTAGAGGAGTTTCAAACTCTATAAGCAGAAGGTTATTTTGAAGGCATGACTCGACTCAAGCCTGGGACTCGTATTAGGAGAAGGGATTGGAATTGTGTAATTCAACTGATAAGAAGCAGACTTCCAGCAGTCACTCAGCTGGAAAGTCAAAGGCTCTAATACAGTATACTCCCAGAGGAAGGGGAGCTGAGTCAGGAAGGTAAAAACATGTTGGAGGTGGAAGAGGCTCTCAACCATGGCCAAGACCAAATGACGTTTCATATGTTGATCCACAGAAGAAAGAGATCACATACTGGGCTGGATATGACCACCTTGTTAACCTTGAGGTTGCATGCAAGAATGACGAAGCAATTATAAGGAAAGAAGCTGAGAATGAAATATCTACTCGCAAATGGGAGGAGAGGCAGCGAAAGGATGTCCTGCTGCTAGGCGAGTGTTCGCCTTATTTTTAGCTTCACCGCAAGTGTACGGTGTAGTTTATAGAATAGGGTTAGCAAGGTTGAATCCACAGAGACTAATAAATTAATGTACTAAGTATTGGGATTGTAATAGTCTTATTTTTATGTAGACGATCGAAATTGGATGATTGGTTTATAAAGCTAAGACAAGAATTTATCATAAAAAGACAAAGTAAGAGTTGATTGAAAGATCAAGGAGATGAATGGATTCCAGGGCTATGGTTTCAGTTAATATCCACTTTTATTATCAGATTAATCACAAGCAAAGTTATTATTATTCTTCCCTATAAGACAATCACGAAAAGTATTTTACCCTCTCTCTCGAGATGTATGTAGAAACGTTGATTGGAATATCTATGCTAGCATCTCTACTCAACATGAGATATCCAACTCCCAAAAGTACAAAAGATTAAATATCCTCACAAACATTCACAGACTCTCCAATCTTGTAAATATTCATGTCAAATACTCACATATCTAGTATTGAAACTCATCTCTCGAATTCTGAATCAATACATCAAAGCAAATTAAACCAAATGCTTTTTGATAAAACAAGAATTAAAACAAAGTACTCGAATAGGGTTGGAAAACAATAACTTCAATTGCAATTAATCATCCAATAAAAGTATCCATTAACCTAATCCCAAACCCGGGAATCACAAGATGTTTAGCCAGACATAGAAAATAAATAATCCATAGACAAATTATTCAAATTCATATCTAACTAATCGAAAGTAAGTGATACGATGGAATGAAAAAACTCAGGGATGTCGACGATCTCTCGATCTATCTTCAATCCTCAAGTGTGTGGTTGTGACCTCGATCAATCTCCCCAATCCTTCGGTAGAATGTTGCTCTTTTCTCTGCGTTCTAGGGCAAAAGTCAGGGTATCTCGTTTGTGGCCACCTTGTCTCTATTTGTACTTCGTTTGGGTCAAAACCTAGTTTAGAATCTGTCAAACTCTGTTTTCCCGCACAGACGCACGGGTCGTGCGCCTAGTACACGCCCAACCTGTGCGTAATGCCGTAGGATATTTTCTGCATCAAAGCGAAAGGGGCCGCGGGCGCGCACCATGCCGACCAGCTGTGCGTCATGCATGCCCGGGCCGAGTCTCAATCTGGATGGTGTGGTCGTCGTTTATGGACGCACGCGCGTGCTCGTGCGCACTGGGCCTTTGGAGTTGATAATTGTACGTTTCCTTCCGTTTCTCGCCCGGTTCATTTGACGTCTTCTTGATTCAACTCCAAACATCGTATGTTACTTCAAGCATTGGCGGTCCTTTACTGCAATGCTCCGAATTCTTGCCAAAATGCTACAAATATCATTTAATTCCTACAAAACGAGCGAAGCGTAATACCTTTTCCACAAAATAGAAATAAAGCCATTTTTACTCAAGTAATGCATGCATAGCAACTAATTCTAACTACAATTAATCCCAAAATACATGCAAAACACATACCAATCAAACC
This sequence comes from Rehmannia glutinosa, assembly GCA_016081115.2. Classification (NCBI taxonomy): domain Eukaryota; kingdom Viridiplantae; phylum Streptophyta; class Magnoliopsida; order Lamiales; family Orobanchaceae; genus Rehmannia; species Rehmannia glutinosa. Next base: position 23,605,365 of record CM071930.1, read on the forward strand.
CCCAAACTTAAACTGTTGACAGTCCCGGTCAACGCTTTATAAATAAGACAAACACAAATGGGAGTAATGAAAAAGCAAAACAAGAACAACGGATCACAATTCATGTCGTTTATCCATAGATGTCAAGCAATAAATCAACCAAGCTTCGAATATCTAACACAAAGCAGAAGTCAATTAAAACCATGGCAAATACTTCAAATCACGCCTCTCATGGATAAAGTGTATACTCTTCTCTCTAGAATAATAAGGGACGTGTATTCGCTCAAATCATATAAATGTTGAAGAATTACCATAGGCTTGCAAATCATCTCACATCTCCGCCACTCGATTGTATGCAACTCATAAATCAAAATGGACTTTGCTTTTGGTTGTAATGAAGGCTCTTTAGTTAAGGTATGGAAATATGGAGAAAGTGACTCAAACTCAAGCGTATAGATTGGTAAGCACATCTTTTTTTCTCAATCAAATATTCTCATTCAAATCAAACATGCACCCCCAATCACCTCTTATTCTTATCACATTTCTCTTCTCCCCTTTTTTCATATACTCTACTTTCTTTTGCCTTACATCATAACTCTCAGCCTATAAGTTCATTTCCGGCCAACTTACTTAGGCAGTCAATTTTGTTTTTTGATTTTTTGATTTTTTTCGACCCCTTTGTGAGTATATCCTCATTTTTCCTCATTTTCTTATTTTATTCCCAACATCCAACATGCACACCATTATCTAACTTCTCGATATCCTCCTATTCAACCTTATTCAATCCCCTTACTCAATGTTATATGCTCAAGTTTTGGGTAACAGATATATCAAGTTACAACTTGAATTGTGGGTATAAAAAAATCAGGCAATAGGCTCAAATTGGCTAACTAGGGAAATTAAATGTCATTAGGTAGGCAAAAGGCTTGAAAGTCTTAACAAAAATGGCATAAAATCATCTTCATAAATTGCATACGACATGTTACTTGGACAGAGATACCAGAGCAAGTTCTAGAATTCATATCAACATGAATGACACACTCAATCAATAAATAAGACTGCATATAATGAAAGCAGTAAAGGCTCAAAAATCTCACAGGCTTGCAGTTGCGTAATTCAAAGCATATCAACCATGATTTCAATATTCACATGTTCCATATCATCTATTCTCAACCCGGTCAACTCACGCTCAACACCTAATTCAAAACAATATAAACTGTTCAATAAATGTTCCCAAGATCACAACAGGCACACAATAGCGGTCAACTCACTCCCTAAAAACCTAAGGAAGTAAATGAAATTATAGCGCATAGAAGAGAAGATAGAATTTCAAAGAAAAGTGTGGAATGGACCTGTCTCACTGAGGGGGTGGCGGCGGAAAGTGGCCCTAAGAGATGTGCCACATTTGTACCGATGCATCATCTGCACATCTCCAATTCCTGCTGCTCCTAGGCCTGATAGCTCTGCTCTTGTTCCGTTCTGAAGGCACGGAACTCATCCTGGTGATGCCGGAAATCATCCTGGTGCTGCCGAAAATCGTCCCGATGTTGCCTCATGCTCTCCTCAAGAGCAAACAGTCTGCTGGGTAAGCTTTCCCCACATGCTCCTCACCTTGGTGAGAGCTTTCCGGTAGGTCGGGCCTCCCTTGCTGGAACCCTTGCTCAAAACCCCCCTGCTAGAAACCTGGCTCAAAACCTCTCTCTTGCCGATCATACTCCATTGCCTCAATTGCCAATTCATCCTCATCGGGCAACCCGACTACCCTCCTCTTTTTCCGTGCAAGCATGGCTTTCATGACTCTGGTATTCGCCTCAGAGTTCATTAGCCAATTATTCTCATTTTCTACCACAGATGTGAGTTGCGGGTCAGGAAGTGGAAAGGCAGGTCCAACCCTTTGTTGGAAGAAGGTTATGTTCTCTTCTTCTATTAGGATCTTCATTTGGCAAAAGTCATTCATATTAATTCTCCGACTGCCCTCAATGGGCTCCAAGCCGCTCATATCGACATGAAAAGGCCGAGCAATGGGGGTTATCATTCCCCCAATCAGTATCGTACCCGCGGACTGCTTAATCAAATAGTTAGCGTGTTCTACAAAATGAGCTGCCGTGTTGAAGGGGGTACGGGTTAGCATACACCACATTATGTATAGCTCCCATACTTGCATGCCCCCATTATTGTGTCAGGCGAAGACAGGTGCGGTGACCTTTTGGATATAGCGGGAGGCTGGGTTTCGGAGTGATGAGGCCTTGGATGAGCGCGCCTCAGAGCATCGGGCCGGTTTCCGGCGTCTGGACCAACAATTGCCGTAAATCATCGCTATTGGCTATAGTGTCTTTGTTGGCTGTAAGGGCGCGTGAGGGACCCCCAAAATTTCATTGAGGTGGGCGATAGAGATGCGCCTTATCTCATTGCATAGTCGAAACCGGATCTCAATGGGTTCGGAGTTCCCTGTCCTTTGGTATATTTCAAGAGTGCTAAGGAACTCAAGCGCGAGCTTCTTATACGTCGTTCACGGCCCTTGCATAAATGTGGTCCACCCAATTCGCTCAAATAACTGCCAAACGTCGTCGTGTATCCCAAGGGCTTGGGTACACTCATCATCGGCATATCACGTTGGTGTAAACGAGCGGGTGACCAACCGACTCCATCTCTCCAGATTATCAACCTCAGTCAAAAGAAGCCTATAAGCCTCGGGGATGTCTGGGTGTGGTTCATGTCGTGCGGCTGCGCCTCCCCTCGGGCGTCTACCCCGACCTTGTTGGTTCCTTCGGTCAGCCATTAGTTCTAATCTGTACCTAGCAAAATACATGTGAGTTTCCGAACATGCCAAGTAAAACAAGAACATGATGAATTCAATTCAAATAAATCAAATAAGGCATAATGTCTCTTTCCTATAATTTAATCACAATTAAGCTCTCGAACCTAAATAACAACGTAATTGCAGAGAATCATAGCCATTAACACCCTAAATAATCAAGCTCATGCACAATTCATCATTATATCACTCCCATATGTCGCAATTCATCATGCCCACAAGGTGTTCGATAAAATGCCCAATAGAAAGATTCAAGTAAATCATGGAAATTTCATCAAAACATGCACCATATATGAACTCTAATCCATAATCTACAAGAAATTCGAAACAAAACTTGAAATTCTTACCGAAATTCTCGGAGATTAGGAAAGAGGCGAAATTGGAACCCTAGGTGCTCCTTTCAACCAAAACCTCACTTCAAAGCAAGTTTGAGAGTTCAATTTGTGTGTGTGAAGTGTGGGTGATGAATTTGCAGTGAAAATTCAAGTGAAAGAGTCGAAAAATTTGAGAGGGAGAGAGGTTGTGTGAGCTCGTGTGTGAGAGAGTGTTTAAAAGTGTGAAAAAAAACTGACCTGCTGCGCCCTTATTGTTGCCTCAGCTGACAGACGCACGGGCTGCCCGTGTGGGGTGCCGAAGGCTGAGTTCAAAATCCTGGAACATGCATGGGTCGTGCGCATGGAGCACGCCCTGCCTGTACGCATGGCTCACGCCCTGCCCGTGCGGGGTGACGTGAGTTTAGTCCGAATTCCTGTAGCACACACGGGTGGTGCACATAGCGCACGCCCTGCCCATGCGGGATGCCGCACCAAACTTCGAAATTTCCATTTTTTTTTGTATATAAAATAACGAAAGCATTAAAAATCCTAACTTATCAAAGGGAAAGAAAAAAAAACATGGGAAGAAATAAAACAACAAACCGTTGGGTTGCCTCCCAATAAGCGCTAAAATAAACGTCTATAGCTTGATGCCTGGATACGCAATCACGGTTGTAGCAAAGTGAGGCATGTCACCTCTTCCTTTTAGTCTTTATGAAGGTAGTGCTTGATCCTCTAGCCATTCACCATAAACATCTCCCCATCCTAGCTCAACAATTCCACTATTCTTGGAGGATTTAACACTTTCTTAATCACAAACGACCCCGACCACCGAGACTTGAGTTTTTTTGGAAAGAGTTTAAGACGCCAGTTAAACAAAAGAACTTGTTCACCCGGTAAAAACTCTCTCTTTTTTATTGTTCGATCATGCCATCTCATGGTGCATTCCTTGTAAATACGAAAATTCTCGTAGGCTTCATCCCGGAACTCCTCCATGTCATTCAAATGCAACAACCTCTTCTCACCTGCTGCTTGAAAGTCAAAATTTAACTTTTCACAACCCAAAACGCCTTGTGCTCTAATTCCACGGGCAAGTGGCATGATTTCCCGAATACCAACTGATAAGGCGATGTGTCCAATGGTGTCTTATATGCAGTCCGATATGCCCATAATGCATCATCTAACTTCATAGCCCAATCCTTGCGGTTTATATTAACTGTCTTTTCTAAGATCTGCTTAATCTCGCGATTGGCTACCTCTGCTTTCCCGTTTGCTTGCGGATGATATGCTAATGTCACCTTGTGCTTAACCCCGTACTTTGCAAGTAGAGTGCTCATCAATTTATTCACAAAGTGTGACCCCCCATCGCTAATCAAAGCTCTCGGGGTTCCAAACCGAGTGAATATATTTTTCTTTAAGAACTTCAACACTACTCGCGCATCATTTGTTTGTGCCAGAATCGCATCAACCCATCGAGATACGTACTACACTGCAAGTAGAATGTATTGATAACCCGAAGATGATGGAAAGGGACCCATAAAGTCAATCCCCACACATCAAAGAGCTCGACTTCCATCACATTGGTCGTGGGCATCTCATGTCCTCTCGAAATATTCCCCATCCTCTGGCATCTATCACACTGCTGCACATATAAATATCAATCATTAGATAAAGTAGGCTAGAATAACCCACTTTGTAATACCTTTGCCGCAGTGCGTGTTGAACCGAAGTGTCCCCCAAAAGGTGAAGAATGGCACTGTTGTAGAACTCTCTCCCACTCTTCTTGAGGCACACATTGTCGGATGATAGTGTCCGCGCACCTCTTAAAGAGCAAGGGGTCGTCCCACATGTAGAACTTGACATCATGGAGAAACTTCTTCTTTTGATAGGAAGATAAATCCAGAGGCAAGACTCCCGCTACCAGATAATTCACAAAATCTGCATATCATGGGAATTTAGCCTCTAACATTAAGAGTTGTTCATCGGGGAACTCCTCCTTGATTACATTTGTGCCCTCTTTCTCATCCTTCTTGTACTCCAACCTGGACAAGTGTTCTGCCACCACATTCTCACAACCTTTCCTATCTCGGATTTCCACATCAAACTCCTGCAACAAAAGGATCCACCGAATCAGTCTCGGTTTGGCATCCTTCTTGTCGAATAAATATTTGATCGTCGCATGGTCTGTGTGGACTATTGTCTTAGTTCCAAACAAGTAAGATCGAACTTATCAAACGCAAAAATGATTGCCATCATTTCCTTCTCAGTGGTGGTATAGTTTTGCTGGGCACTGGCTAATGTTCTGCTCGCATAGTACATGGCTCTGAACAACTTGTCCCTTTTCTGCCCCAGAACAGCCCCAACTGTAAAGTCACTGGCATCGCACATCAGCTCGAAGGGCTGACTCCAATCCGGAACTACAAGAATTGGTGTTGTCACCAAAGCCTTCTTCAGATCTCAAATTCCTGCAAACAATCATCAAAAAAATTGAAAGTAGTATCTTTTTCTAATAACTGACTCAAAGGTTTAGTGATTTTAGAAAAGTCACGAATGAACCTTCTATAGAATCCGACGTGCCCCAAGAAGCTTCTAATGGCCTTCTCGTTTGTTGGAGGTGGGAGTTTCTCAATAGTGACAATCTTTGCTCTGTCCACTTCTAAACCTGCAGAGGAAACCCGATGGCCTAATACAATGCCATCTCGTACCATAAAATGGCACTTCTCCCAATTCAGAACAAGGTTAGTTTCCTCGCATCTCTGCAATACTATAGAAAGATTATCCAAGCAATAATCAAAAGAATCTCCAAAAACAGAAAAATCATCCATGAATACCTCTATTATTTTCTCAATAAAATCATGAAATATAGCCCTCATACATCGCTGAAAAGTCGCGGGTGCATTACATAGTCCGAATGGCATTCTGTGAAATGTAAACGTAACATAGGGACATGTAAATGTCGTCTTATCTTGGTCTTCCAAAGTGCAATCATGATCTGGTTGTACCCGGAATAACCATCGAGAAAACAATAATAATCATATCCCGCCAAGCGATCTAACATCATATCAATGAAGGGGAGGGGAAAGTGATCTTTACGAGTTGCATTGTTCAACTTCCTATAATCAATGCATATATGCCACCCAGTAACAATCCTAGTCGCAATTAGTTCATCATTCTCGTTTCTAACTACAATCATCCCCCCTTTCTTTGGTACCACTTGTACCGGACTCACCCACAAACTATCAGAAATAGCATACACAATTCCAGCATCTAACCATTTTAAAACCTCTTTTCTAACGACCTCTTGCATTATAGGGTCCAATCTTCTTTGATATGCACTTAAGGTTTATAGACCTCTTCCATTCTAATTTTATGCATTACAATCGATGGACTTATGCCTTTTAAATCATAAATTGACCAACCTATCCCAGACATATGTTTTCTCAACACCCTAAGCAATTTATCAAGTTGAGCTGAGGTTAAAAGGGATGATATGATTACCGGATTCGTGATATTTGCTCCGAGGAAAGCGTATTTGAGATGCTCAGGCAATGGCTTGAATTTTGGGTTCGAAACGGGCTCTTCAGGTTCACGCATGGGCTGCCCGTGCTCAAACGCAGGGGCCGTGCGTTCTGCAGTGGGTGAGTCCTTCTCTTCGGCATCACGCACGACCTGCCCGTGCTTAGTCGCACGGGCCGTGCGGTCTTCAGGTGTTTCATCCTTCGCTTCAGCTATGCGCACGGGCTACCCATGCTCAGGCGCACAGGTCGCGCGGTCTTTAGGATTTTCGTCTGTTGCTTCGGCCATGCGCACGACCAGGGTGTGCTCCGGAGCACGGGTCGTGCGCCCCTGCAGAACTGACTCCCACACGTTTTTCCTCGTGTGCGCGCCTCTCGCACTTCTTGGTAGCTCCTGCAACACAGCCATACAAGTGTTGATTATCGAAATCAATCATCATATTTGTTGTCGAACACAAATGTGTCAAACCAAACTCTAAATCATCCTTAGACAGTGTATGATATGCGTATTCATCAATGCAAGACTCAACTACGTCTATGAAACTACAGTTATCAACCCCATTATGAAATTGTAGTGCCTTATAGATAGAAAATAAAACATGCTCATCATTAACCCGTAATGTGAGTTCTCCCTTTTGCATATCTATTAAGGCTTTCCCGGTAGCCAGGAATGGACGCCCAAGTATCAAAGGGACGTCTTTGTCCTCCTCCATATCCAGCACCAAAAAATCCATAGGGAATATGAATTTATCGACTTTGACAAGCACATCCTCGATGATTCCCTTCGAATAGATGAGTGATCAATCCGCAAGTTGTAAGGTGACCGTAGACGGCTTCACCTCTCTCAATCCAAGTTGCCAGAAAATGGACAAGGGCATCGAGTTAATACTTGCTCCTAAATCACAAAGTGCTTTATTAGAGAAAACATCACCAATAGCACAAGGGATAGTGAAACTCCCCGGATCTTTCAGTTTCTGTGGTAGTTTTCTCTGGATTATTGCACTGCACTCCTCTGTCAGATTGACTGTCTCGAAACCAGTCATCTTTCTTTTCTTTGACATAACATCCTTAAAAAATTTAGCGTAATTGGGCATCTGCTCCAATGCGTCTGCAAAAGGTATGTTAATATGCAGTTTCTTAAATATATCCAAGAATTTTGCAAATTGGGAATCTAAATTTTTCTTTTGAAATCGTTGAGAAAAAGGAAAGGAGAATAGTATGTTTAGAGAGATCAGGGTTAGAGGAAGATTTAAGCTTCTCAACCCCTTTTTGTTCAGCAATATGGTCCTCAAATCCTTCCTCGGCCTCAACATCACCATTTGATTTAGTTTTCGCGTTTCCCAGAAAAACAACCATTGTCCCTGTAGGATGCACGACCTGGCCGCACGGGTCGTGCTCCCCTGCGTCTGTTAAGTAATTTCAGGTATTTTCGGCCCCTCGTATTCCGTCCCACTCCTCAGACGAATGGCTTTACACTGCTCCTTTGGGTTAACCTCAGTGTTACTCGGAAATTAGCCTTTTTGATGTTGCCCACCAACAATCGTAGCTAATTGGCGAATTTGTGTTTCAAGATTTTTCATTTCAGACCCCATAGTGTTGGCCAATTGCGTGACATGATTTACAATTTTATCCAGCTTCGCCTCATCCTTATTGAATCGATTCCATGTCTCATTCATAAACGAGGTGAAGATGTCCTCCGTGGATGGCTTAGCTTCAGCATTAATGACACCATTTGTCACATTAAACCCCAGTGGTGGTTGCATAACATTCTTCATGTTTGCATAAGAAAAGTTCTCATGGTTCCTCAAACCCGGATGGTAATGAGTGGGAGTTTGATTATTCCGGAAATTGTTGAAATTCCGGTTATTGACATAATTTGCTTCCTCTATGGGATCTAGAGGAACTCCCCTATTACTTGCACATGCATTTCCATCAGTCCCATTCGTCAATACACTCAATTGATTGGTCAACGCAGTCATCTGAGCTATCAATGCCTTAATTGGGTCCGAATCAGAAACTTCGGCTACCATTTTCACATTAGTTGTCTCGAAGGGCCACTGATAGCTATTCATTGCCATCTCTTCGAGCAAGTTGAATGCATCCTCTGGGAATCTTGCGAGTAAAGCGCCTCGTGCTGCGGCATCTACAAATGACCTAGTCAGTCCCATCAACCCGTTGTAAAAGAAGCATAGCTGCTGATCCTCTGGAAATCCGTGTTGCGGGCACCTCCTCAATAAATCTCGGAATCTCTCCCAGGCCTCATATAGTGGCTCAGAATCGAACTACTTGAACTGCATGATCTCACTTTTGAGCTATAGTGTCTTACTTGGTGGGAAGTATTTAAACAAGAATCTCTGACTCCGCTCATCCCAGGTATTCACACTCCCCTGAGTTAGGGTGCCTAGCTAGTTTCTAGCCTTATCCCTTAAAGAGAAAGGGAATAGGCGCAAATTATAGCATCATCAGTCACCCCATTCATCTTGATTGTGTTGCAAATCTGCATGAAGTTCGCAAGATGAGAATTGGAATCCTCAGACGGAAAACCCCCAAACTGATTCTGCTGCACCATCGAGATCAGTGTTGGCTTCAGCTCAAAATTATTCGCATTAATTGGGACATTGGCAATTCCACCATAGTTGCGATTTGTCTGTGGGAAAGTAAAGTAATCGTGAATCGCTTGTTCGACTACCAGGAACCTGCAGCATCGGTAACTCATTGTTGACCCTGTTGGCCCTGTTGTTACCTCTATTGTCGATCCCGTTATTGCCTCTGTTGTTATCTTCCACGTCCTCCATAGCTTGTTCTTACTATCTTTCTGCCCGTTTAGTAGCCGCACTAATTAGCCTAGCAAAAGCCTCAACCTCTGGTATGAACGGTGCTAATTATCCTTGCTTCGAGCGAGTGTTCATGCACTACCTGAACCAACTAAAGAAAACAAGTCAAACACAGTAGGAGTAAAATTAAACAACAAATAAAAAGAAAGAAAAATGTCTAAATTAAAAATAATTCTATTTATCGCAATATTAGTACTAAAAATTTAATTAGTCCCCGACAACGGCGCCAAAAATTTGTTCGCCTTATTTTTAGCTTCACCGCAACTGTACGATGTAGTTTATAGTATAGGGTTAGCAAGATCGAATCCACAGAGACTAATATATTAATGTACTAAGTATTGGGATTGTAATAGTCTTATTTTTATCTAGACGATCAAAATTGGATGATTGGTTTATTAAAGCTAAGACAAGAATTTATCATAAAAAGACAAAGTAAGAGTTGATTGAAAGATCAAGGAGATGAATGGATTTCAGGGCTATGGTTTCAGTTAATATCCCCTTTTATTATTAGATTAATCACAAGCAAAGTTATTATTATTCTTCCCTATAAGACAATCATAAAAAGTATTTTACCCTCTCTCTCGAGATGTATGTAAAAACATTAATTGGAATATCTATGCTAGCATCTCTACTCAACATGAGATATCCAACTCCCAAAAGTACAAAAGATTAAATATCCTCACAAACATTCAAAAACTTCTCAATCTTGCAAATATTCATGTCAAGTACTCACAGATCTAGTATTGAAACTCATCTCTCGAATTATGAATCAATACATCAAAGCAAATTAAACTAAACGCGTTTTGATAAAACAAGAATTAAAACAAAGTACTCGAATAGGGTTGGAAAACAATAACTTCAATTGCAATTAATCAACCAATAAAAGTATCCATTAACCTAATCCCAAACCCGAGAATCACAAGATGTTTAGCCAGATATAGAAAATAAATAATCCATAGACAAAATTATTCAAGTTCATATCTAACTAATCGAAAGTAAATGATACGATGGAATGATAAAACTCAGGGATGTCGACGATCAATCGATCTATCTTCAATCCTCAAGCATGTGGTTGTGGCCTCGATCAATCTCCCCAATCCTTCGGTAGAAGTCAGTGTATCCTCGTTTGTGGCCGCCTCGTCTCAATTTGTTCTTCGTTTGGGTCGAAACATAGTTTAGAATCTGTCAAACTCTGTTTTCCCACACAGACGCACGGGTCGTGTGCCTAGCGCACGCCCAACCCATGCGTAATGCCATAGGAAATATTCTTGCACTGAAGGGACGCACGGGCCATGCGCACCATGCACGACCAACCCGTGCATCATGCCGTGGGCTGAGTCTCAATCATGGCTGGCGCACGGGTCGTGCTATGGACGCACGCCCTGCCCATGCGCACCTGCTGGAGTTGATAATTGTTCGTTTCCTTTCGTTTCTCGCCCGGTTCATCTGACTTCTTCTCGATTCAACTCCAAACATCGTACGTTACTTCAAGTATTGGCGGTCCTTTACCGCAATGCTCCGAATTGTTGCCAAAATGCTACAAATATCATTCAATTCCTACAAAATGAGCAAAGCGTAATACCTTTTCCACAAAACATAAATAAAGCCCTTTTTACTCAAGTAATGCATGCATAGCAACTAATTCTAACTACAATTAAGCCGAAAATACATACAAAACACATACCAATCAGCGAGCTTATGAGAAGAAGAAGCGAGATGAAGAAGAGAGGAAGGGGAGAAGAGCAAAAGATGACAGGAAGAGAGCTGAAGATGAAGAGACAAGAAGAAAGCAACAAAGGCGTTGAAGTGTGCTGCGAACCCATTCATGTATTTTACTCGTTGTAAATACATAGATGTAAGTCTTCTGTAATAGCTTTGTGTATTTCCCTGTAATGTTCATTCTCTATGTAACTTAGCTTAGATACACGTTGAATAGATGAAATTGTGTATAGCTCTGTTACTTGATGTAATCAGCTTTGTAAAGGACAAGAATGATATGATCAATAAAATGATTATTCGAAAGCATACATTCTTTGTTACTGCACTGCATGTATTTGTTGTTTACTTATGTTGTATGTTTTAAGTTTTGGCATCATCAAAAAGGGGGAAATTGTTAGGAAATTTATTTGTTAGATTTTGATGATATCATGTAAAACTTAAACTAGGAAATTGGCACACCATTTTCCTTGTAATTCTATATTGTAATAGATAGGACTGGAAGAGCTGAGTGAAGTCATCTAATCAAGATTACAAGAAGTAAACTACGGACTGGAATGAAGACTCTATTGTGTGTCAGCTGAGTATGGCCATGAAGGAAGACAAGGACTCAACTGAAGGAGAGTCAACTGAGGAACAGTTGTGAGAAGTGTCAGTCAAGTCAACTTGAGAAGCCAAGTCTATCAGTTGAAGTGATAGTTGAGTCAATCCTATGATTGGAGCAGACTCAAGTCACCAGGGGTAAAGGAAACAGTAAAGTCAATACAACTGACTTAGATCCGTTGGAAGAAAGTCAAGGATATTACTCGATATAGTAATATGTCAAGTTGCCAGGTCTTAAAGTGTTTGACCCAGAAATATGCAAAAGGAATGAGCCAATGGAAAACACTGCATCTTATGTCAGAACCTGTAAAGCTGAAGAGCCAATTAATACGAGGAAAGGTTAACATCACAAGTGCTGCTGACCAAGAAAAGACAAACCAACGAACAGAAAGTGACATTTGAAACTAGCCTATCTTTTCAATGGGCAAATTTCATATGTGCACTACAAAAGGCTGAGGAAACATTTGAGAAAGGGTTACCTAAACCTAGCAAGAGCAAGCATTATTCAAGCATTCAATCTGCAATATTCTCAAAAAGCTTTTCATGATATTCCGCAAGCCTAAAACTTGAAGAAACTCGATCCAACACAAGTTGTGAAGGAGCGACAACTTCAATCAGTTGAAAAGGAAACAATTTAAAGAACAAAAAAGGGTCTGCTTTCCAAGTTGAAGGATTGTAGAAAGGTTCAAGTTAAAGTTTGTTGGAGGGCTTCGTGATCAAATCCAAGGACTTGAAAATGAGCTAAAGTAGCAAGACAGCTGCCTCGTGAAGAAGTTGAGTCGCAGGAGAAGCCAATTGTGTGATCAAGGCTATCTCTAGACTATTCACTGCTTTGTAACTTGATCTGTTACTTAGTTGAATCCTCCAGGAGTTGGAGAAGAGTGGATTAGTAGAATTACCCCATCTTCGAACCACTATAAAAATACTTGTGTCATTTTACTTTCAGTATTTACATTCCTGCATATTTACATTATATATGTTATTAGTTAAATCTGATATCCAACTGATAAATAACTAAGTGCTAAAACAAGTGTTAAAAACAAGCTTAAAATCAATCAAAGGGTGTTAAGTCTTCCGTTGTTAAAAACGAAATCAACTAAGTTAAGTATTTCGCTTAAGCAGCCGAGTTATACTATCAACAGCTCTATCGAGTCTGTTGAGTGGATAACTTAGCTGAATAAGCAAACTTAGCTGTCCCCCAAGGACACAACTGATTTGAGTCAACTCTGTTGAAAAATCTTTAAAGGATTAAAATCGAAAATTTGGTAAGGTTTATTCAACCCCCCTTCTAAACCTTACACCACATGCCTTGGGACCTACAGTGAGCTTTTCATTTTCAGCTTCTTGCCTCCTTTTAGCCTCTTCATTCTTTCTTTCAGATTCTATATTTGCAAGAGTATCATACCCATCCCAATATTTGATTTCCTTTTTCTGTGGATCAACATATCTAACATCTTTTGGTCTTGACTGCGGTGGAGTACCTCTGTCTCTTCCACCACTGCCAAACTTTCCCCTTCCTCGCTGCGACTCAGCTCCTCCTCTTGGAGTGTATTGTATGGGTCCTATCAGTTGATTTACATAAAATGAGTCCTTTCTCCAAATACAAACCCATGCCAGGGTAGAATCATGTTCTTGAAATATCCTTCTGCAGCTAGAGTTTGAAACTCCTCTAGGGATCTCGGCTCAGATCCTACATCAGGCAATGTGAGTCCTTGAAGGGGTCTCACAGCTGGGGAGTCTTTTAACAGTCCAGCGGGGGTCCTTCATACCTTTCTTTTAAATCATTAATTCTTCCAGAATGTTTCTCAGCTACCTTCTCAATTTCAGCTTCAATCGCTTGTTTTGACTTTTTGTACGCCATATCAGACTTTTCTTCAATAGACAATTCTTTAGGTAGTTGGATGAGAATGGAGGATGTCACTTCACCTTGCTGAGGGGTCTTAGTAAACATAATCTTCAAGGGCGGCTTCTTCACATCACTGCCTTCCCCCTTAGTGCTTGCTTCCCCCTTACTCCCATCCTTATAACTCCTGTGATGTTTACTTTCATCTTCCCCCTTTTTGGCATCATCACCAAGGGGTAGACCCAGTTGAGGGAACACTCCACCAAGGAGTAGATCAATCTTGTTGTTGGTCATGTCATGCTTGTCATGACTCCTGGAGTATGCTGCTCAAAGTTCAGATCGCAGAGCCTTCATCTCGGCTGCCATTAGCTTCATCTCAGTTTGGAGCACCATGATCTCCTTTTGCATGTTGGCCTCCATTTTCTGAAGTTCTGACTTATGTTGAGCATTGAGTAACTCCATATCGCTCTTGTGAGATTGATCCATCCTGAACATATGGTCCCTCTGACGCTGCTGGAATTTGGCGTTGTCTGAGCTCCAGATCACCATTTTTGCAAATAGGGATATAAAGTATGTGACCTACTCACGTCTCAGTGCTTTAGTTTGCCCAATACATTTCCTTATTCTCAAAACCGTTCCTCAGATATCTCCTATGATGTTTCCATCGCGGTTGTCAAGCCGTTGGTTGAGTGCTGCCAATCCATGTTCTGTGTTTTCTATTTATGCAAAAATGGCCTTGAAGGCTTTACGAAAGTCGGTTGCATCAGCGGAATGCTCTTCTGACCATACAACATCGAAATCAAACCCAATCGACACCATTGTTGTATCAGCATGAGTTCCAAGCTCTTCAGCTGGGACTTGGACGGTGTATCTAGCACTTTCAGCAGCTAACTCTGCTTCCAAGGGTACATGCGCCTCGAAAAGAAAGTAGTCAGCAAAAAGATCCTCTGGAAAATAGGAATTTTCACATCCTCGACCTGTGGAGCCTATCCCTTTTCCTTCCAAATTTCTTCAGCTCTATGTGCCTCAACTGTCTCAGTATCATCGGCATCTTGTGCAGCTGTGTTAGCATGCTGAGCTGACTTATCCTCAGCTATCTTAACAGTTCTTCGGCATCAGTAGTATCTTTATTTTGAGTAGTCTTGTCTTCGGCTGACTCATTAGCGTCCTTGGAAGGTGATGGCACCATCGGAGGAGGGCCATCAACCATTGTAAAATTTACAGGAGCAACCTTTTCACTGGCTTGCCACCTCTTTGCTAGTTCTCCTCAGCAGCTTTGTCCTCGGATAATTCTTCAATTGGACTGGACTCAGCTTCGTCATCAGTTCCCAAGAACTCAACATCAACATTCTCTTGAGAATCATGAAGAGCACTTATTTTCTCTTCTTCAATGATTTCTTCCTGAGGGGCTGGCACTTGTGTTCAACAACCTTTTTACCTAGGGAAGTCTCAACCTCCTCCAGGCCTTCATTACCCTCAGCAGTTTCAATTGCTGATGGGCCTTCAGTTATCCCTTTTGCAGTCTCAACTGCAGTAGGGTCTTTGACCAAAATCCCTTTAGCAGACGGAGCTGCTTTGGGGTATTTGGTGGCATCCATCGGAGCCTCAACTCCTTGTATTGCACTTTCATAGCCAAGTGTCTCAACTCCCGTGGCCTCGATTCCATCCTTTGCCTTAGCTGCATCAGTAGCTTTATCGGCCTGCATGGCCACTGAAGTTTCAGCTAAAGTCTTGATTCCATGTTGTTGTTCCATCTGAATTCGGATATGAAGAAACTCACCCCCTCTATATCTTGCTAAATTGAAAAGAATATCCAAATGGGCCATGTGGAAAATGAGTAAAAGCATAATCCAGTTCATAAGACTAGAAATTATTGAGGAGGAATAGTGGATCCTCTCCTTTCTGAATGACTACTCCATTCATCAAGCCTTAGACGACCAATATGTGTACAATTTTCTATAAAAAAAAGCCGAAGGGATGAGAATTTCTTTTTGGACACTCAGCTGATCTGATCCCAAATATTGAGGATGAGGAGAAAACTTTGGAAGAAGTAGAAGTTGTTGAGAGGCAGCGGGCTCTAAGGGAAACAAGGGAGCTTGCTGAGCAAATACAGCAGACAAGGCCTATGGAACTTTTCCCCCATCCAGATTATTGGCGATGTGATGAGAGACGCAGTTGCACTTTCATCACTAGCTCAATCTCCCTCACCAATCACACATCATATTCAAGGTCAGCCTAATGTTGAGACTGTGGAAGAGGAGATGTTGATCAAAAATGTTAAAAATTTGGATGAGGCCAACCTTAGCGATGAAGCTGGAAACATTAAAACTGAGAACCAAGCTGAGCCATCCTAGAGATTGTTGCTACAACAACAGAGATGGAAATAGTTGTTCAGGATGTAGCTATAGAAGAAATTAGTGAAGAAGACATTGTGATCTTGGAGGAAATGATGTTCCAGTGGTTGATACTACGGAAACCGAGGGACGGGTGGAAAATGTGGTGAAGGCTACAACGGTTGACACAACTGTTAGAAAAGAAGTTGAAATCCTAGTGTTGAGACTATTGTGGTTGTCGGTTCTGTCCAGGACCTAGTGTTGAGACTGTTGTGGTTGTCGGTTCTGTCCAGGACCTAGCAGTGGTTGAGACTGCTATAAGAACGTTCAAGACTCCATAGCGGTTGAGACTGCTGTAGGGAATGTTGAAATGGGTGAGGATCAGAATGAGGAAAATGTTCGGAATTTGGGTGAAGAGTTAGTTGTGCCAGAAGCATATCCGATACAGATAAATGAATCAGCCGAAATAGAACAAGAAAATACTCAGAATCCAACTGAATCAGAGAATGAAGGATCAGATGCAACTGACTTAGCCGAATATGAAACAGTTGTTGTGATGGACATCGATGACACAGTTTGATCAAATCCAGATGAAGGTAATCAAGCAGTAGGGTCAAACTTTTCACAATTCAGGTTTGTGCTTATAGAACCACCACATGAAGCTGTTAGATCACTGGCAGATGATGTTGTTAAGAAACTTATGCACAATCAACTCATTAGACGACACAACTGCTGCCGGTGAAGTTGTCCACACAGCTGAGGCACAGTCAGCTCAACAGGTTTACACAGTTGTTGTTGCAGATGAAGCTCACACAGCTGAGGCACAAAAAGCTACAAGTCAGGAGGAAGATGCAAGGAACCTATTGGAGATGGAGCAGGGCCTTCCTCAACTCTTATTGATAATTTTGGTCCAGAGCATTTTGTGTTCCCAGAACAAATTTCTAGTGATGAAGAGCCAAAAGTTTCTCAATTTAGTTATCCACACACATAGCAGATTCAACAGATATGGGACGACATGACTTGATTCCATACAACTGCAGGAACACATTCTGGAGAACGAATTTGCCCTCGGGATCGGCAGCCAACTCGCGTCTGAACTTAGAAGAGCCTTCAGATATATGTTTGGGGAAATTGAAGACATGGAACATGGTTTCTCGGGTCTCTGCCAGGACATTAACAACTATAATGCTCATTTAAGCTGCTCAAGATCAAGGAATGGATAGGTGGAACTAAAGCTCTTCGCAGGGACAAATTGGGATCTTCAAACGCCTCTACAACAAATTGCTTATATGGGGCTCTAATCAAGTGGCATTTCAAAACCGCCACAAGGACCATATCAATATGATTAATGAAAGCCACCAGAGTGATACGGACTTGCTAGCTGCAAAGGTTGAGAAGAAATTCGAACATTTGGAGGCTTCAATGAATCAAAAGTTCTCATTTTGCAAAATTAGTTGATTGAACTCAACTTGTGTCACTCTGCTGCTGATTCCTCAACTCAAATAAGGTTGGACTTCATTCTAGAAACTTTCAAACCACCATCCTGTGCTGACGCCAAAAAGGGAAAAGAAAATATAGATCCTCCTGCAACATTTGTAAAAGGCAAAAGCACTAAAAGCTCGTCTATTATGTCTAATATTCCATCATCCCTGTTATTTGATGAGAAAGCTAATCTTGCACTGCAAAAATCCAGGGAAGAGATTTATGCTCTTGATAAGAATCAAGAAGACAAAATAAATTTGGTCAGGAAACAATATGGTGGGCCACCAGCAGGGTCAATATCCAAGGAACAAACTAATGAAGAGTTTGACACTATTATATCTAAAGGATATTATAAGGGGACGAGACTCACTGATGCTTGGGAATTATACTGGGATAAAGGCTTGGAAGGCATTCAACTGACTGAGGGTCAGCAAAGTACTTCCAAAAGCCAACTGAAGGGTAGTGACAGCCAAGTTTCCAAAGGAGGTGGAAGCGATAAAGGAAGAGAAAGAGGTCGAGACTCAACCTCTAGTGGGAGAGGCATATCTCAAAGCCATTCTAGTTGAAGCTCTTCACTAAAAAGAGGCAGAGGATTCATGTCCGTCAATCCCCTAAAGAAAGATGTTGCCTACTGGATCGGTGATGATGAAGCTCAGTGAAGAGAAGATAAAAGAAGAGTAGCTGAGTCGAAGAGACAAGTCGAAAGAGAAGAAGTAGAGAAGAGGTCCAGAGGCAGAGGAGGAAGAAGATAGGGGGAGTTGATTTGTAAATTGTTGTATTCTTACATTCATTTGTAAATACACAATATAATATAAGTTCTTGAGCATTACATGAATAAAGTTTCTATATTCTTTTTCAATTATTTAATTTCAGGGCACAAATATGGTAATAAGTTTTGGCATCATCAAAAAGGAAGAAATTATTAGGAAATTTATTGTATAGATTTTGATAATGCTTAGAAAACTTTGTATTAGGAAGTGCATATTCTATATATTTTTTACTGATGTAAGCTGACTTAAAAAGAAGCCAAGTAGAAATACAGAAGACTTGTTTTATCAGAAGACTCGCAACTGAGTGGTGAGAAGAACCAACTGACTTACAACTGTGTAAACTTCAGAAGACTCTCAACCAAGTGCAACAGCCAAGTCTTTCAGAAGACTGGCAATAGAGCCCATCAGGAATATGTCAAAAGACTCAAGCTTAAGTCAAAAAAGGTAAAGCAACTAAAGGACTAAGTCATCTGAAGAAGCCCGTTGCACCAAGTCCAAGGAAGTTACTTCTTTTAGTAACAAGGACATGACTGAAATCTTAAAGTTCTCAAGATATAAGGATGCAAAAGGAATGAGCAAATAGGAAGCAAATAGGTGTTGACATCTTTTCAGAAAGCATACAAAAAGCCTGAGAACAAGGTTGGGTCAACATCTAAAGCTGTAGGATAAGACAACCCAATAAACATAGAGTAGAATTTGAATTTTTGTCTATCTCTTCAAATGACAAAATGAAAACTCCTACTATAAAAGCTAAGGATTTTTCAGTGTAACGACCAAGATTTTTATGCCTTTATAAGAACTTTATTAATCATGTTATTTGTTTATTTTATGCAATAATAATGGAGAATGTATTAATGATTTTACTAGATAGTTAATTTATTAAATTACAGATAATAAAAGAGTATTTTTAATTGGATTGGCTAATTATTTAATTTGGGCCTTATAATGAATAATTGGACTTTTCATTAGTATAGAGTATTAAATAAGTCCCACATTATTAGTAAGTTGATTATAGGCCCATGTACCCTAAACCTAGCCCAATTGAGAGTAGGTTAAAACACAGATATAAGACGCGCAAAACACACATTGGGAACACATAACACACGATAGTGGAGATGCAGAACGAGAGAAGAGAGACGCCAGAGAGAAAAAAAAAAGAAAAGAAAAAAAGATAAGATAAGAAAGAGATGTGACTTCCCCAATGCGATTGATTCGAAAGAGGCATGAGAAGAATTTTTCTAACCCTAAATTGATCTGGCAAGTAATCTCTCTAGTTTTCATATGGATTTAGGGTTTAAATTAATAGCATTAATTTGATGTTGGATTTCAAGGTTCGCCGATTTGTATTGCATGGATTTTTATGTTACGTTATATATTGGATTTCTAATTACATCTAATTTGATTGTTGGTTTAGGGGTTTTGGCAATTTAAAAAGGGATTGTTATCTTTGTCGTGTTTTATTTCTGCAATAAAAGAAATTGATTTCGAAATTAGACTTTGACCTTGGTATAATCTGATTTAATATACCAAGTTGTTTGAATTGTTGTGCCAATGATTGCTTATAATGCAATTAAATGATGTATCTAAATTGCTAATGTTTGGTCACAATATTGAATTTGAGGAAAACATCTAGTTTCCACTGAGCATATTACTACGGATTATTATGGTTGAATGTTTATTTTAGGCTCATGCATCATTGTTAATGTATGTTCATGACATTTCACGAGCATCCAAACATTAAGTAAAGTCAAGTCATAAAGTATAATATTTTTTAAAAGAAATGGGTGCACATTGTTCTATGATGCTGGAGTGAGTGGGAAATGGGCACGGGGGACCGGCGTTCCGACCATGTGCCGCTAATTATTTTATTAATCATGTTATTTGTTTATTTTATGCAATAATATTGGAGAATGTATTAATGATTTTACTAGATAGTTAATTTATTAAATTACAGATAATAAAAGAGTCTTTTTAATTGGATTGGCTAATTATTTAATTTGGGCCTTATAATGAATAATTGGACTTTTCATAGAGTATTAATTCAGGCCCACATTATTAGTAAGTTGATTATAGGTCCATGTACCCTAAACCTAGCCCAATTGAGAGTGGGTTAAAACACAGATATAAGACGCGCAAAACACACATTGAGAATACATAACACACGATAGTGGAGATGCAGAACGACAGAAGAGAGACGCCAGAGAGAAAAAAAAAGAAAAGAAAAAAAAAATAAGATAAGAAAGAGAGGTGACTTCCCCAACGCGATTGATTCGAAAGAGGCATGAGAAGAATTTTTCTAACCCTAAATTGATCAGGCAACTAGTTTTCATATGGATTTAGGGTTTAAATTAATAGCATTAATTTGATGTTGGATTTCAAGGTTCGCCGAATTGTATTGCATGGATTTTTATGTGACGTTATATATTGGATTTTCTAATTACATCTAATTTGATTATTGGTTTAGGGGTTTTGGCAATTTAAAAAGGGACTGTTATCTTTGTCGTGTTTTATTTCTGCAATAAAAGAAATTGATTTCGAAATTAGACTTTGACCTTGGTATAATCTGATTTAATATACCAAGTTGTTTGAATTGTTGTGCCAATGATTGCTTATAATGCAATTAAATGATGTATCTAAATTGCTAATGTTTGGTCACAATATTGAATTTGAGGAAAACATCTAGTTTCCACTGAGCATATTACTACGGATTATTATGGTTGAATGTTTATTTTAGGAACTAGAACAATTCATTCAGGTTTAATTACTTAGAAGGGATTTAATTCAGGCCATTAAAAGGGTTAGTTATTTTCATTAGATGTTTGTTAAGTTGGGTTGAAAGTTGTTAAACTAGCTGAGGGTTTTTCTTTAACTAATTGAATATAGGGCTTCCCTTTAACTAATTGAATGTAAGGTTTCCCCTTGACTAATTGAACATAGGGTTTATCACTAACTAATTGAATGTAGGGTTTTTCCTTGACTAATTGAATGTAGGGTTTTTCCCTAAAGAGGTTTGAGTAATTGAATATAGGGTTTTCCCTTAATTAAATGAATGTAGGGTATTCCCCTAACTAAGTGAACGTACGTATGACTTTTCCCAAGTATATTTGAATCTAGAGTTCACTAATTAATGAACATAAAAGTTTCCCTGGTTACTTGAGCATATGGTTTATCCCTGATTAACTGAATGTAGGATTTTCAATGATTAGTCGAACATAGGGTTCATCCCTAATTAACTAAATGTACCTTCCCCTTTAACTAATTGTATATAAGGTTTTCCCTAATTAGTTGAACGTAAAATTTATCCCTAATTAATTGAAAGTAGGATATTCAATAATTAGTCGGGACATTGAGTTTATCCCTAATTAATTAAATGCAGGGTTATCCTAATTGATTGAACGTAGGGTTTTCCCTAATCAGTTGAATGAATGGTTTGTTCTCAAATTGTCTCAGGTTGCATTTGGATGGGAGGATTTGGATTTGGGGAGAGGATTTAGGGAAGGATTTCAAATGACTCCAAATAAGAAGGATTTGAAATCCTCCAAAATGACTCCAAAAATAGCTTCCAAGGATTTGAAATCCATTATAAAATGACTCAATCCAAACAACCTCAATGAATTTGTTATTATGGATTTGAAATCCATAGCTCAAATCCTTCCATCCAAATGGAGCCTCGGCTAATTTGATTTAACTATTATGATATACGGTTACATTTATTCTCGTATTTAATGATATGTTGCATCACTTAGGCTCATGCATCATTGTTAATGTATGTTCATGACATTTCACGAGCATCCAAACATTAAGTAAAGTCAAGTCATAAAGTATAATATTTTTTAAAAGAAATGGGTGCACATTGTTCTATGATGCTGGAGTGAGTGGGAAATGGGCACGGGGGACCGGCGTTCCGACCATGTGCCGCTAATTATTTTATTAATCATGTTATTTGTTTATTTTATGCAATAATATTGGAGAATGTATTAATGATTTTACTAGATAGTTAATTTATTAAATTATAGATAATAAAAGAGTCTTTTTAATTGGATTGGCTAATTATTTAATTTGGGCCTTATAATGAATAATTGGACTTTTCATAGAGTATTAAATCAGGCCCACATTATTAGTAAGTTGATTATAGGCCCATGTACCCTAAACCTAGCCCAATTGAGAGTAGGTTAAAACACAGATATAAGACGCGCAAAACACACATTGGGAACACATAACACACTATAGTGGAGATGCAGAACGAGAGAAGAGAGAGAGAGAGAAAAAAAAAAAAAGAAAAAAAGATAAGATAAGAAAGAGAGGTGACTTCCCCAACACGATTGATTCGAAAGAGGCATGAGAAGAATTTTTCTAACCCTAAATTGATCAGGCAAGTAATCTCTCTAGTTTTCATATGGATTTCGGGCAAAACGAATGGAAATGGGCCTTCGGGTTAAATGTTCACGGGTTCCAAATAACAAGGCCCACTGCGACCCTGATTAGAACAATGTGTTACCAAGTGAGCTCATGTCCTAAGAATGTTTCATGCAACGAAAGGCAAAGTTTTATGCAGAAGAAAGTTTTAAGCAATGAAATGAAGGTTTTTAAGCAAGGAAAACTTAGTCTTTTTATGTTATAAAAGTTAAGATAATGCATTAGGCATGCATTCATGCATGAGATTACATGTTTAGCTCCTTTAGCTCATTCCATGAATGTTAAATTTTTCAAATGATAATGCAAAAGAGGAAGGAGATGGTCGGGCGCAGTGACTCGGGGAACCCATGTCAATGGAATTCTTTTATTTTTTAAGTTTAATATTTTAGTTTATTTAATGTTGAATATAACTTTATTTTCAGTTATTAGCATTTAATTCCGCTGCAAAGTTTTGAACGAAGTAAAAGTTTTACTATTTCATAATTTAGATATTTTTTTTAAAGTGTTTCTCTTTATTTCTTATTTTCTGCATTAAAATTCAAGTAAGCTAGAAAGGGCGCTACATTCAGAGAGTACTAATAATAAGAGACAAGAGAGACAAACCAAGATATATCTGCAAGCAATTAGACACAAGAGCATTCGAACAATAAATTAAAAAAATACTCTCTCAAGCTTAACTGCAAATCCTCAAGCTCCCAAAGATACTTCATCCAACATAAACTGTGAAAGATAGAAGTTATTATTCAGTTGAAGAGGAAAACATTTGTGAAAACAAACAAGGGGTCGATAATGCCAATGATGAAGGGTGTAGTAAGTTCAATTTTGAACCAGATAGTGAAACTAAAGGAGGTTTGTGTGAGAAATTCCTGAAGATTCAGAGAGCTAAAGTAACTAAGCAGCTGCCTGGCAAAGAAATGAGTCCAAGAAATAGCTAGTTGTGTGATCAATGTTGTTTGGACTATACTTTTATAACTAAAGTCACTTGTTACATTAGTGGGTTCCTCATGGAGTAGGAGAAGGATGGAATGGAGGAATTACCCCATCCTCGAACTACTATAAATTCACGTGTCTTTACATTATTGCTTTTATATTTCTGATCTTTAAATTTTCCTATAAATTTGTTATCCAATCAACTGCAGACTCTTTAAAACACTAAGTATTTATAACTAAAATATTTAAGGGTGTAAGTCTTTCTTTGACGTAAAAGAAAACTTAATTTATAAAACTAGCTGAGTATCTTTAGCTGAGTTACTATATCCACAGCTTTCTTAAGAAAATTGTTGTGTGGTTAACTCTCTTGTTAATCTTCAAACCAGCTATCCAAAATGATTGAACTATTTTCTTTAACTCTGGTTTAAAGAATCAAACAATTTGTAAAATATATTCAACCCCCTTCTAGACTTTACTCAACACCCTTTTGGACATACACAAGGTGACCTATTGCCATGGATAGTGTAGGTCCCAAGGGGTGTTTGTGTTAAGTCTAGAAGGGGGGTTGAATAGACTTAACCATTTTTCAATTTTTGTCCTTCAAATCAAAGTTTTAACATAAGCAGCTAAATCCTAGAGGGACAGCTTAGTTCAACCTCAACATTAGAGTTAACCACTCAACAAACTCGACTGAGTTGTTGATAAAGTAACTCAACTGAGTGAAGTGAGCTTTTTTGAAAATACAGACTAACTTGGTTTTACAGCGGAAGTCTTACATCCTTAAGTTGAAATATGTTTTACAACACATGTTTAATTAAGTCATTATCAATTGACTTAGCAAATTTGTCAATCAACAGATATAAAGTAAGAGAAAATCAAATGTTGAAAGTACATAGACACGGAGTAATTTTATAGTGGTCTGAGGATGGGGTAATTCTCTACTCCACTCTTCTCCAACCCATGGAGGTAATCCACTGTAGGTCCCAATGGGTATGAATAAGGTTTAGAAGGGGGGGTTGAATAAACCTTACCAACTTTTCGATTTTAGTCCTTTTAAAATTTTACAGAGTTGACACTTACACAGCTAAGTCCTTGAGGGATAGCTAAGATAGTTATTCAGCAGAGTTAGTCACTCAACAGACTCGATAGAGCTATTGATAGAATAACTCAGTTGTTTAACCTAAACTTTAACTAGGCTATGTTGATTTTATCAGCGGAAGACTTAACACCCTTGAATATGATTTAAACTTGTTTTAACACTTGATTTTAGCACTTTGTTATTGATTAGTTGGATAGCAAATTATCAGCAGATATAATTAAGTATGCAGAAATAAAAGTGCTAAAATGTAAATGACACAAATGATTTTTATAGAGGTTCGAAGATGGGGTAATTTTTTAATCCTCTCTTCTCCAAAGTGGTTATCGGTCTAGAGACAAGTCTTGGTCACACAGCTGACTTGCTCCTTGGACTTAATCTAGAGATGCCTTGGTCACACAGCTGGCTTCTCCTCCGACTCAGCTTCTTCATAGGGCAGTTGACTTGCTACTTTAGCTCACTTTCTAAAGTTTCTTGGATTTGATCACGAAGCCCTCCAATAACTTGAGACTGGTTCGACCTTGAACCTTCCTACAATCATTCTTGGAAAGTAGACCCCTTTTGATTCTTCAAAAATTTCCTCTTCAACAGTTTGAAGTTGTCTTTCCTTCACAGCTTTGTGTTGGATTGATTTCCTTCAAGTTTTAGGCTTGAGGATTTTTACTTTAATATCTTGAGAATATTTTGCAGGTTAATAGCTTTAAATATTGCTTGATTTCTTGTGGTTCAGGTTACCTTTACTCAATAAGTTTCCTCACCCTTTTTATAGTGAACTTTTGAAATTTTGCACGTTGAAGAGATAGGCTAATTTCAAAGTCACTTGTGTTCGTTGGCTTGTCCTGTTGCAGTCCTTGATGTTGACATTTCCTCGTATTAAATGAATGGTCAGCCTTTCAGGTTCTGACACGAGGTGCAGTGTTTCCCATTGGTTTGTTCCTTTTGCACACAACTGGAACTAACACTTTATCTCTGACAACTTTAACATGTTACCATTTTGAGTAATGTTCTTAGCTTTCATCAACGGATCTCATTCAGTTGTCTTGACTTGACTACACTCTATTATTCCCCAGGTGACTTGAGTTAGCTTCCAATCTTTGGATGACTCATCTGTCACTTCAACTTGAGACTTGGCTTCTTGAGTTGACTTAACTCACTCTTCATATAGTTGTTTCACAGCTGATACACCTTCAGTCGAGTTCTTGACTTTTCTTCTTTGCCATACTCAGCTGTCTTGCAGCGGAGTCTTCACTTCCGTCTTCAGTTTACTTCTTTTGTTTCAAGGCATAGCTGACTTGACATACAAATTACAAGAAAATGGGGTGCCAACTTTCTTGTTTAAGTTTTACATGGCAATCATCAAAATCTACACAATAAATTTCCCAACAATTTCGCCCTTTTTGATGATGCCAAAACTTAAAAACATTAAATAGCATGTAAATAGTAAAGATACATATAGACAATGCAGATACAAAGAATGTATGCGTAGAATCAATTATTTTATTGATCATAGCGTTCTTGTACTTTACACAGCTGTTTACAAAGTGTATCAGAGCATATTTAGATCTAAGCAAATTACAAGCATCTATGCTAAGATAAAAATATAAAGTGAGAAATTACAAAACATTTTATTGAATATATAGATGACTTACACAAAAATGTATTTACAAGAGTAAAATACATGAAGGGTTCGCAGCAACACTTCATCACCTTCACTGCCTTCTTCTTTCCTTTTCAGCTCTGTCATCATCAGTTCTCTTTCTTTTTCTTTCATCGTCAGCTGCTTTCTTCTTTTCATAAGCTCTCTTCGCAGCAGCATATTTTCGCTTCCTCTCTTCCCATAGTTGGTCTTGTCTTATGTTTTCCTCTTCTATTCTTTTCATGTAGTCAGCATTCTTCCTAGCCACTTCCAGATTCGCTACTTCATCATACCCAGCCTAGTAGATCCTTCCCTTATTACCTGGATCTACATATTCAATATTTTTGGGTAGAGGTCTAGGTCAAAAACCTCTTCATCCACCACTTCTTCCTCCTCCTCTGGGTGTATACTGTACAGGAGTCTTCTGCTTACCAGCTGAATGGCTGCTGGTAGTCTGTTGCCTATCAGCTTCTTCGCATAGCTTAAGACCCTTCTCCCAGTACAGATCCCAGGCTTGGGCTACAGACATCTTCTGGAAATAGCTTTCGGATTCGAGGGTTTTAAATTCTTCAACAGATCTTGGCTCGTCTCCATCATCTAGAATAGCATCTTGATCCTTCCCTGCTGAAATGCCACCGAAATGTTTCAGCATTTCTTCAACGCGGGCATCCGTCTTTTTATCGAACTCTATCATCCATGCTTCTACGATTTTCCTTTTCTCTGACATTGGCACATCAGATTGTTCGATCGGCAGAGTCACTGGAAGTTTGCTGATTATTGAGGCTGTCACATGACCCTGCTGAGGGGTTTCAGCAATCATTAAGGTCAAGTCCTTCGAATGTTTCTCCTCAGCTGCCTTTCCCTACTTCTTCTCAACTGCTACTTCTTCTTTCAAATTCCTTAGATACTCCTCTTCCCCCTTTTTGGCATCATCAAAGGAGAGAGGGATCCCAGGGAACATTCCTATGAGCATGAAGTCGAGTCTGCTGAGAGCTGAGTTCTGCTTGGAGTATGCTGCGGCATGTGCTGTTCTAAATTCTGAACGAGTGGCCTTTGACTCGGCTGCCACCAGTTTCATTTCAGCCATGAGAAGGCTGAATTTCGTATTCATGGTCTCCTCAAGACGCAGAATTTCTTTTCGGAATTCACGCAGTAACTCCATTTCAGTTGTGTGGGAGGCATGCAATCTCTCCATATATGCATGCATCTTCTGCTTCAAATCAGCCTTGTTAGCACTCCAAACAAGCATTTTATTGTACAATGCCTTGAAATAGCGAACTTACTCATATCGCATTGCACTCTGCTGCTGACACCACTCCCTGATCCTTACCACTATCCCTCTCAAATCTGCTATGAGGGTGGCATTTCTATTCCAGGCGTAAATCTAGTGAGGCCTGGTGCCGTTCGATCTTCTCAATCTCTGCACAGATCATCTTGAAGACTTCACGGATCTCAGTTGTCACACCTGATTTAGTTGTTGGCCATTCTGGATCGAAATCAAAGTTTGATGGCATAATAGAGTCGGTAGGGATGACATGATCTTCTCGAATAGTGTATCATCGCTGCTCTTTAACAATCTCTTCCTCTAGCTCAGGCAGCTCAATCAAAAAAGGAAATAATTGCTCAAAAGTATCATCTCGCACATAAGGGATTGAAATTTTGATCTGTGCCTGGTGGAGTCGGTACTGCTGCAGCTGTGGGAGCCTGGGCAGATGACTCGGATACAGCTGGGCCTTTTTGAGTGGGTTGGTTACCGATCGAGCCTGTTTGTCTTAATGCCTTCTTCGGTCTCAGTGGATTTTGCTAAGTGAAGTACCTGGTCCTCGGCTGCAACATCAGCGTCATCGGATGATGATGAAACCTGGGGGCTTGGTTCATCATCAAAGTTAAATGTTTGACGAGCAGCTTTGAAACTCGACTGACTCGTCTGTGGAAGAACATCCTCAGCTGGGTCCTTTTGATGTGCAACAGGTGTGGACTCAGCTTCATCTTCAGACCCCATAAATGATATGTCAGGGTTTTCCTGGGAATCATGAAGTGCACTAATCTCTTTCTCAGATTCAGCAATGTTAACAGGAGGGATGTTCTGAACTTCTTGAGCTTTACCCAGGGAGGTATCAACTTCCCTTGGGCCTTCAACACCTCCAGCAGTCTCAACTGCAGAGAGGCCTTCAACATTCCCTTCGATAGTCGGAGTTGTCTTAGGGTCTTGGACCATGGCATCCGAAGGAGTCTCAACCCCTTGGATTGCACTTTCATTGCCCAGAGTGTTAACTACCGCGACATTTCCATCCTATGCATCGACTGCAACAGTAGTGTCCTCAGCCTGCAAAGCAGCTAACACTTCAGCTGGGACAGACTCAACTGTCGAGCATCGTCAATGTCAACCTGTTGTGGTTCTTTTTCAGTTTCCACTTCGCCTCCTTTCTTCAATAAAGAGTCATCTGCAGCATCCTCCGACCCTGCTGCAGTGGAGTGAGTTTCCCCCTCAGCTAGTACACCAGCTGTGTGACTCGTGTTGGGGTCACTCTTCTCCAGACTCGCGGCTACTTCCGTTGAGTGCTCAGCCGTTGGGGCAAGTGGTAAAACACCTTCAGTAGGGTTTGGCTCAACTTGGGTGCCCAAATTCCCAGTTTCATCGCCAGTTCCCTTGGACCCATTCTCAAACTGGACAGGGGACGTAGCTGCAGCAACGACTGAGGCAATATGTTGTGCTACTCCCAAAGGATCAGTCTGTAGGAGAGATTGAGACGACTCTCCTGGTCCTTCAAACATTTGTTGCTCATGCATCATCCTGGATTCCCTTAGAGCTTGCTGCATGTCTGACTTCTCTGTTGTAGCAACGGGATCCATATCTTCATCACTCTCTAAGAACATATCAAGATGAGAGTGAGTGTGTTCTAGAGTTCCGATAAGCGTGCATATCTTGGCTTTCTCGCGAGCTTCTGCTTCCTCGGCTGCTTTGGCTTGATCCTTCTCCTTGAAGATTTGTAGAATATTCAGGCAATTATCTTCATCAAGGGCCTGAAGCACAGTGTTTACTCCGAGAAATTGCAACAACT
The DNA here is from genome assembly GCA_016081115.2 of Rehmannia glutinosa. NCBI lineage: Eukaryota > Viridiplantae > Streptophyta > Magnoliopsida > Lamiales > Orobanchaceae > Rehmannia > Rehmannia glutinosa. The sequence continues at coordinate 23,634,709 of CM071930.1, forward strand.
CCTCCTCTTCTTCGATAAACTCAGGGCGTTCAAACTAAACCCTTGAGTGGCTTAGCTTCCACGCCCTCCATTCATGTAGACGGCGCTGGATGTCTGGGTATACTAGAGAGTACATGAAGACATCATCATCATCATCTTCTTCTTGTCCTTCCTTGTCTGGGATCGAAGGCAGGATACTCTGCTGCTCTTCACCTTCAGCAGCGTCCGTAGCAGGCGGAGAGACAACTTTTTCAACAGGGGATTCAGTTGTCTCAGTTGCTTCTTTATCCTCTGTTGTCCTCTCCATAGCTGGGTTTTCTGGGGGCCTCTGCGATCACCTCAGAGACTTTGGCGTTTCATCGACTACTTCAGAGACCGCACTTCCCGAGTGTCGCAGTCTCGAAGCTTTCCGGTGAGTGGCGGATTCGAAAATTGATGTCTTTTCACGCTCTGAAAGTTTGATGATCCTTCTTCTTTTGGGTCTAACCAGAGGAATTTCTGGTTCTTTTTCTTCTTCAGATTCTTTAGCAGCGGGAGTCGGAACATCCTTCTTCGACGGAGCTTCCTTCCTGGGCTTGGCAGTCCTTTTCTTACGTATGGCTGGAGAAGGGATTTGGGCTTCCTTCTCAGCCTCGACTGCAGGGGCAGGAGACACGACTGCACGGGGAGGCGACTCGGCTGCAGGGGCGGGTGCATCCTATTTCTTTGTTGCAGGGGCAGCCTTCTTCGTTGCAGCTTTCTTCTTGGGAGGAGAGGTAAAAGTTGTGTCCTCGGGTTCAGCAGATTCCCCCTCACTTGTATCTGCCCTCTTCGCATGGGCTATTTTTTGGCCTCCTGAGAGATTGGCCCTGAACATCCTTTTATTTACATGGAAAGGTTTTCCATGTTGAAGGGGAATGCCCTTCACTTCCATCAGGTGGCCAATCACCATGCCATAACCGAGAGATCCTCCAAAGGATCCGTCTTCCTTGTATGATTTATTTACAACATTTTGGCAGAGTCTGCTATACACGAACTCAGCCAGTTGACTTTCTTGCCTTGCATGATCTCAACCATGACGATCAGCTTAGTCTTTGACAGCTGATTGAAGCTGCCAAACTTCATGTCTACACATTTAGAGACGACATCCATCAACTTGTGATAGTCGTCCTCAACAATTTCTTCTCAGCTGTGTAGACCACCTTTGTAGCACACTCGGGTTTAGCTACCTCTTTCCATGCTGCAGCCAAATTAACATCTGCTTTATAAATCTCATTCATGCCCTCAGACGGCAACAAATAGTGCTCCGCAAGGTCCTTAGTTGTGATCATTATGTCCTTGCGGTGGACAGAGGACTTGATTCCCTCGTCCTGCACCTCCGTATTCACGTAGAACTACGCCACCTCTTCAAGATAGGTGTGCGAGTACTCCAAAGTAAGAAAAGCCTTAAGACCGGACTTTTCCAACATTTTTGCAATCTTCTTCACTAGGGTTTCATCCGAACCCTGCTTCACCATGCCTTCAAAATCCACGGACGATCCTGAGTGGATTTGCTTTGATAACTTGACGAAATTAAACTTTGGTGCCATTTTTAGGAGTTTTTACCGAATAGAACTTGATAAACTGGCTTGAGGACTCTTAGGGTTTTCGAGAGAAAAGAACTTGCTTTCTTTTGCTTTGAAAGATGAATAGTTTCAGTAAAGTGTGAGAGAGAAGACTGAAAACCGTATATAAGGGTTATGAAAGGACGGGTTTTTAGATTTTGAAATTTGATCAAGATCAACGGCTCAGATTTTGCACGTCAATCTGCATTTAATTCCTCGCATTTAATGCAACAGCATTTATATCCAATCATAAGCTTACTGTGCAACTTTTGACTGTCCCTGTCATTATTACGCTGACATCATCCTTAAAAACATTCCCACTAATTTAAAACGACTGCGTTTTTGTCACTTAGCTCATAAATGGCTCAGCTTATCTCAAAAATAACTTAGCTCTTCTTCTCTCTTATCATTAAGCGACTCAGCTGTCAGCTAACTTGATACAGCTGACTTTTCGATATGGCTGTTTCACTTGGCTGATGTGAAAAACTTGTTCATTTCTCACTTTCTATCTTCCATCTCTTCTCATTGAGTCTTCTGAGCGTTAACTCAGCTCAATTAACTCTAGCTCATGCTTAAGCTCTTCAAATCTTGATTCACATAAGGGCTTGGTGAATATGTCAGCTAACTGTTTATCAGTTGAGATATATTTCAAAATGATGTCTTTCTTTTCAACATGATCTCTTATAAAATGATATCTGACATCAATGTGCTTTGTTCTTGAATGCAATCACAGGATTCTGAGTGATTGTAATAGCACTTGTGTTATCACACATAATTGGAATCTCTTTTTCTTCAATTTTATAATCTCTCAGCTATTGTCTCATCCATAAGACTTGGGCACTGTTTGCCGCAGACTATGTACTCGCTCGGTGTGGATGTGGCTATTGGGTTTTGCTTCTTTCTAAACCAGGAAACCAATCTGTTTCCAAGCATTTGACATGTACCTGAGTACTCTTCCTGTAAACTCTACATCCAGCATAGTCATAGTCTGAGTAACCAATAAGCTTGAATCCACCTTCCTTTGGATACCATAAGCCAACTTCCTGGCATCCCTTCAAATATCTTAGGATTCTCTTAGCTGCAGTCATGTGGCTCTCCTTTAGTGCATATTGAAATCTTGCACATACAACTACTGCAAAGGTGATGTCTGGTCTGCTGGCTGTTAAATAGAGCAACGATCCAATAAGTGCTCTATATCTTGTTTGATCTACAGGCTTACCATCTACATCCATGTCCATCTTGACTGATGTGTTCATTGGTATTTTCACAGAAGACTTCTCTTCCATACCAAATTTCTTCATTAAATCTCTGGTGTACTTTGTTTGACTTATGAAAGTTCTATCCTTCAATTGCTTAACTTGAAGTCCTAGGAAGAAAGTTAACTCTCCCATCATGCTCATTTCAAATTTGCCTTGCATGAGGTTTGAGAACTTATCACACAACTCTTTGTTTGTGGATCCAAAAATGATATCATCCACATATATTTGAACAAGCAGTATACTCTCTCCATCTTGAATTCTGAAGAGTGTTCCATCCACTTTGCCTTTGGTGAATCCATTATCAGTTGGAAATTGAGATAATGTATCATACCATGCTCTTGGTGCCTGTTTCAATCCATATAATGCTTTCTTGAGCTTGTACACCTTATCACCAATGGTGTTCTGCTCAAAACCTGGATGTTGTTCAACATAGACTTCTTCCTCCAACAGTCCATTTAAGAATGCACTTTTCACATCCATTTGATATACAGTGAAGTTCTTGTGAGCAGCATAGGCAAGAAGCATCCTTATTGCTTCTAATCTTGCAACAGGAGCAAAGGTTTCATCAAAATCTATTCCCTCTTCTTGGCAATACCCTTTGGCTACCAATCTTGCTTTGTTTCTTACCACAGATCCTTCCTCATTCATCTTGTTTCGAAAACCTATTTTGTGCCAATGACATTTTCCTTCTATGCATTCATCTTTGTTTCTTTCAAACTTATTCACTCCTATTTTCATCCAAGGGCTTGGGACACATCTTTTGGCTCTATTTGGGAAATAAAACAAGTGATGGGTTGGTCTACACCATCTAATCTCCAGCTTTGTTTCTTTCAAACTTAGGTTGAAGCAAATTAGTTGGGTTCTTCTTGTTGTCATGACATTGAATTTTCCAATGTCTTTGTATCATCTTCCTGGATTGATTGCTCTTACTTGGCTTTGTGGACACATCTTTTCAACGTCTTCTCCATTCATTAGGTTTCAAAAACCGCATGAAATAAAACAAGTGAACATTGCTTTGCTCTCGTTGAGTATCCCAAAACGATACCTTCATCGGCTTTAGCATCAAAAGCCTTTAGATTATCTCTTGCCATTGTTGTGGATGAAGCATCTACATCTATTCTAAAATATGCAACATTTGGCTTTCTCCCAGTCCATATCTCAAATGAGTCTTTGTTAGTTGTCTATTGGTGCATCTATTTTGGTATAACATGCGGTGTTGATGGCTTGAGCCAAAATCTCTTCCGCTAACATGGTTCTTGCTTGGAGTTATATTCTTTTACTCCATTCTGTTGTGGAGTTCTTGCTGCAGATAACTCATGAGCAATACTATTTTCAACACAATACTGAGTTATTATCCCATTGACAAACTCGGTTCCTCTATCAGACCTTATCTTTATAATGGTTTGGCTCTTTTCATTTTGAACTCTTTTCATCAGCTGAGGTAACTTCTGCAAAGTTTCCTTCTTTTTGCATATGAAGATTGTCCATGTATATCTTGAATAATCAGCTACCACCACTAAGGTGTATTTCTTTCCACTTATGCTGGCTGGTTCAACCGGACCAAATAAATCCATATGCAACAGATGCAATATCCTTTTTGAAGAAGGACTAAGCTTCTCCTTGAACGAAGATTTGATATGCTTTCCCATCTGGCATGCATCACATACAATTTCCTTCTTGTATACTGAGTCTGGCAATCCTTCCACAAGATGACTCCTTACAAGCTTGTTGATTGTCTTGAAGTTCAGATGACTCAGCTTCTTCTGCCATATCCAACTTCATTCAATTTTGTACTCTTCGCTATGACAGTGCTTGGTGTGGCGATGAGACCAGTCTACCACATACATATTTTTCTATCTTGATCCTTGCAGCACTATTTCATTTGATTTAGTATCTTTAATCTGGCACACTCCCATATTGAATCCAACATTGTAGCCCTTGTCACAAAGTTGGTTGATGCTTAACAGGTTGAAGTTGAAACCTTCAACATATGCAACATCTGTGATCTCTTATCCATTCTTCTTGATGGATCCAGTGCCTTTTATTTCCCCTGGAGCTTCATTTCCTCCAAATATAACTTTTGCACCTCTAATCTCCTTGAATCTTGATAAATTTTTCTTGTTTCCTGTCATATGTCTAGAACAACCACTATCCATGTACCAGGTTCTTTGGTACTCAGCTGTTCCTTGAACCTGCAATCAAGGAAATTAGTTTTTAGGTACCCATACTTGCCTGGGTCCTGAGGGGTTAGTGATGTAAGATGATCCAACCAACCTATAGCCAAATGAGTTGACTCTAACAGGTTGCCATCTATCTATGCCATAATCATAATTCACTTTGCCAAATTGCTTGGGGGCTTTAGGTTCATACAACTGTCTCTTTTGTCTATATGCCTATGTGTGTGTTTTAGCAATTGCCTTCTTTGCATAGTTGTGATATTTCTGAGTGTAGTGCCTGGGTGCATATGTGTGCTAAAATAGCTCTTTTGCCTTTGGAATGACCTTTGTTGAGGTTTAGGTCTTTGCCATCTAGGCTTGTATTCCATTGGTCTTTGCTGATTTCTCACATTGTTCCAATCAGCTTGGCTTGGGTAGTTTCTACCATTCCCATCATATGTGTTTCTTTGGTAAAACTTCAAGGGTTTTTGGTAGCTCTGTTTATTTTTCACAGAGTACTTTCTATTTGGAGTTTGCTGAGGAACTTTGCTGGATTTCTTCTCAGCTGTCCTCTCAGCATACTCAACTGGCTCTTTTCCTTTTCCTTTATATCCAAGGCCAGCTTGTTTGTGATTGTGCTTTGGAATGAATGTGGGTGCAACATTTGGTATCTTGGATTTCTGAGATGCTTCATTGCTTGAAGATCCCTTTTCCAAAGTCACTCTAGGAGTTTGACTATGCACAAAGGAATTGTATCCTATGCCTATCTTGTCTCCACACTTTTTTTGGCTCATAATAAGGTCATCCAATGATTTAGATGCCTTGGTAAATGAGGCAATCACATTTTTGAGATCATTTTCCCTCTTTTCTATAGCAGCTATCTCTGCTATTAGTTTAGCATTCTCAGACTTTAGCTCTTTGTTCTCTTCAGCTATGTGACTTAGAGTAATCAACCCCTTAGTCAGCTGTGAGTTTTGGCTTTTGAGCTGCCAGTTTTCCTCATTTAATAGTGTGTGTGAGGATTTTATGTGCTCAAAGTCTTTCATCATTTTGCCTAATGAATCATAAAGATCAGTGGGTGATGAAGTGTGTGTGTCACAATCACTATCACTAGAATCTGAATGAGATGAGTTAGAGTGTACCTCATTTTCCTGGTGTGGTTGGTCTTGTTCGTTAGCCATTAGATAGATCATTGCTTCTTTTTCAGAATCACTTGAGTAATCAGCTTCACTACTCTCTGAGTCTGCTGCTTCTTTTGATTTAGATGTCTCAGCAGTCTCAGCAGCCAACATGGCTTTCTTCTTTTCCTGTCTTTTTTTTCTGAAGACTTTTCTTTCTTCTTCATTCATGTAATTGTTGACTGGTGGATAGGAACAGTCAATTGCAAAATGTCCTGGTTGTCTGCAAATCCAACACAAGTTCTCAGCTCTTTGATCAGCTCTTTCTGTCCTTGGGTTATCAGCTCTCTGATACTCAACCCTTTGATGCTCAGCTCTCTTGGGTGGCCTGTCTTCCCTTGACTTGGAGGGAGCTGAAAGTCTCCTGGAGGATTCACACTTGTTTCTTTTATAGTTCTTATTGAAGAACTTGTTGAAGCTTCTAACCATCAGGGCAATCTCCTCTTGGTCTATGGCTTTGTTGACTTCAGCTCTCTTTCCCTCCTTATTATTAGTGCAGCTGTTTTGGGTACGACTGTCTCCTCTTGATCTTTTCTTCTCAGCTCAAACTCACAGGCTTTGAGTTCTGAGAATAGCTCATGATTGGAGGTTTTTGATAGGTCCATCGAATGTCTTAGAGCCATGACCTTTATTTCCCATTCAGTTGGGAGGCTTCTTAGAATCTTCATACACATTTCCTTTTGTGTATATTCTTTCCCAAGTGCGGATAGCTCATTTGTGATTTCAGTGAATCTGGCATCCAGCTGATCTAAGGTTGGACCTGCAAGCTTTTTAAAATTTTCAAATTTACAGCAACAGACAATTTATTTTCTTTAATTTTCTCAGATCCTTCACAAATTAAAGTTAATTTTTCCCACATTTTTTTTGTTTGGCAAGATTTGACTTTGTTGAACATTGCTTTGTCCAAAGTTTTGTAAAGTATGTCCTTGGCCACATTGACCAAGTTGTATCTTTTTGTGTCCTCGTTTGTCCACTCAGTCCTTGGTTTCTCAACCATGGCTGGTCTTGCCTCAGCAACAGCTTCTTCTCCTTCAGCTGCAGCTGCTCTCTGTGTGGTTGTGTTCACTTTTAGTATTTGCAGTGGCCCATCCTCTATCACTAGCCAAATTTCATCATGTAAAGCAGATAGATGAGCATGCATATGAATATTCCAGTCATCAAACTCCTCAACAATGAACATAGGAATGCGTGTCAAATTTGCTTCCATGATAATAACTTTTGCTAAGAATGAAAGATTTTGAAAATACAAGTGTTGAAAATCTTTTAGAAAAGATAGAGATCTAGTTCAGTAACCAGTACGGAAGGCTCAATGAACCAACCGCTTTGATACCACTTGTAGGTACCAAGGGGTGTGAGTAAGGTTTAGAAGGGGGGTTGAATAAAACTTACCAACTTTTCGATTTTAGTCCTTTTAACATTTTACAGAGTTGACACTTACACAACTATGTCCTTGAGGGACAGCTAAGTTAGTTATTCAGCAGAGTTAGCCACTCAACAGACTCGATAGAGCTGTTGATAGAATAACTCAGATGTTTAACCTAAACCTTAACTAGGTTGTGTTGATTTTATCAGCAGAAGACTTAACACCCTTGAATATGATTTAAACTTGTTTTAACACTTGATTTTAGCACATAGTTATTGATCAGTTGGATAGCAAATTATCAGCAGATATAAGTAAGTATGCAGAATAAAAGTGTTGAAATGTAAATGACACAAATGATTTTTATAGAGGTTCGAAGATGGGGTAATTCTTCTAATCCTCTCTTCTCCAACTCCTGGAGGAATCCACTAAGTAATGATCAGTTCACAAAGTGGTTATCAGTCTAGAGACAAGTCTTGGTCACACAGATGACTTGCTCCTTGGACTTAATCTAGAGATGCCTTGGTCACACAGCTGGCTTCTCCTCCGACTCAACTTCTTCACAGGGCAGCTGCCTTGCTACTTCAGCTCACTTTTTCAAGCTTCTTGGATTTTATCACGAAGCCCTCCAATAACTTGAGACTGGTTCGACCTTGAACCTTCCTACAATCCTCCTTGGAAAGTAGACCCCTTTTGATTCTTCAAAAGTTTCCTCTTCAACAGTTTGAAGTTGTCTTTCCTTCACAGCTTTGTGTTGGATTGATTTCCTTCGAGTTTTAGGCTTGAGGATTTTTGCTTTAATATCTTGAGAATATTTTGCAGGTTAATAGCTTTGAATATTGCTTGATTTCTCGTGGTTCAGGTTACCTTTTCTCAATGAGTTTTCTCAGCCATTTATAGTGAACTTTTGAAATCTTGCCCGTTGAAGAGATAGGCTAATTTCAAAAGTCACTTGTGTTCGTTGGCTTGTCTTGTTGCAGTCCTTGATGTTGACATTTCCTCGTATTAAATGAATTTTCAGCCTTTCAGGTTCTAACACGAGGTGCAGTGTTTCCCATTGGTTTGTTCCTTTTGCACACAACTGGAACTAACACTTTATCTCTGACAACTTTAACATGTTACCATTCTGAGTAACATTCTTGGCTTTCATCAATGGATCTCGTTCAGTTGTCTTGACTTGACTGAAGTCTTTTATTCCCCAGGTGACTTGAGTTGGCTTCCAATCTTTGGATGACTCATCTGTCACTTCAACTTGAGACTTGGCTTCTTGAGTTGACTTAACTGACTCTTCATACAGCTGTTTCACAGCTAATACACCTTCAGTTGAGTTCTTGACTTTTCTTCTTTGCCATACTCAGTTGTCTTGCAGCGGAGTCTTCACTTCAGTCTTTAGTTGACTTCTTGTATTTCTAGGCATAGCTGACTTGACTCAGCTTTTTCAGTCATATCTATTACAATACAAATTACAAGGAAATGGGGTGCCAACTTTCTAGTTTAAGGTTTACATGGCATTCATCAAAATCTACACAATAAATTTCCCAACATCCACTAATGCAACAACGAGTTACAAAAAGGATAAAGAATCTGAGCAAGCCTTGATCACACAGCAGGCTTCACTCCTGGGACTCAGTTCTTCACAAGACAGCTGCCTTGCTACTTCAGCTCCTTAAAATTCTTGATTTTGATCACGAAGCCCTCCAACGAATCCAAAGCCTGTTTCTAACTTGAACCTCACTGCACTTCTTCAATTCTTTGGATGTGCAGACAACTTTATCTTTAAACAAGCTCCTCTTCAACAGCTTGAAGCTTTTCTTTCCTTCAGTGAGAGTGTTGGTTAGATAGATTTTGAATTTTAGGCTTGAGGATAAGTGTATTGCTTGAGAGTATTTTCCTCTTTGCTCAGTTAATCTCTTGTGTCTTAATGTTGCTTCATGCATATGTCTTGTATATATGTTTCTCTCAAATGAATTCCTCAGCCTTTTATAGTGGCCATTAAAAATGTATATATTGAAGAGATAAATGCATTTTCAAGCTCCACTTTCATGGTCGTTGGCTTGTCTTGTTGTGCAGCAGGTGATGGGGACATTTCCTAGTTTAATGATCTCTGAAGCTTTTTAGGACCTGACATGGTTCAATGTTTCCCATTGGTTTATTCATTGTGCACGCTTTTGGGTTGAGCACTTTAAGACAACAGCATGTCCTTATTGCTAAAATAAGTAATTTTCTCGACTTGAGTGCAACAGATCCATCATAGTTGATTTGACTTCAACAACTGCTTCACCCTTTTAACTTGAGTCTTCTCCAATCATTTGGGAATGACTTAGCTGTCAATCAACTGACTAAGACAACTTTGTTTTTGGTACTTAGCTGGAACCCAGTTGGTTCTTCACTTTGTCCTTTAGTTGAATTATGCAATCTTCAACTTCGCTGCTTCGACTCAGCTCATAGATCCTATCTATTGCATAGTTGAATTTACAACAGAAAATGGGGTGCCATATTCCTATTTTAAGTTTTACATAGCATCATCAAATCTATACAATAAATTTCCCAACAATTTCCCCATTTTCGATGATGCCAAAACTTTAAATAAATTTACAATGCAAAAATGTAATGCCCCAGTTTTTAAATATTCAAGTAATTAAATAAAAGAGCTATAAAAGACAAATTTAATAAAACAAAGCCTATAGTTAAAATTTTCATCAAAATAAATAGAAGCACTTTTACCCATATAAAATATTTATCCTTCCAAAAATAAAACACTAATTATCAACAATATTTCAATACCATTGACAATAATATTTTTTTCTTAAAAATCAAAATAAACTAAAATCTATTGTTTTCGCATCCACCGCGTCCAATCCTCGCTCGGGCTCCTCAACCTGAAAAGTTACGAAAATGATAGGGTGAGCTTCCACTTGCTCAGTAGGGATCAATTTGTCATTATATAATACAACATACAAGAATAATCAAAATAATATAACATGTAATTTTTCTCTAAAATTTCCTCTGTAAATTTTTTCCTCTGACTGGCCAGTTAATAAATTTAGCACGGTGGGCTTAACCCGAAGATCAACTTCGATCCAGGACCTATTTACGGTCCCTGACTAGTTCCTATGCATATCATATATAAATGAAAATACTCACATGAAGCATCATATAAAGACAAGAATTAAAATCCCTACCTCAACTGATTTTTGTTAATCCACGTAGAATATAAAAGTGATTGTTCTAATCCTCTTGATTCTCTATTCTTGAATCTGATTTGTAGGGAAATGCGGTGAAGTTTGTCAGGGAAAATTTTCAATTTATAGAGTTGAATTCTGGAATTTATGATTGAGAATTAAGTTCTTACATTAAAAATTATAACTCTTCACCTTTGATATTCTTTTCATTAAGTTTGAGTCCTTCTAAATTCATAACTGAAATTCTATTAAATGTGGCTAATTAAAATTATATTTTTTTATTAATAAAATTATAATTCATATAATAATAATTAAAAAATACGGGATATTACAAAAAAGTGCTTAAGAAAAGAATGATTGTTTAAATGTGTCATTTTATTGATCATATCATTCTACTTTTTTATAAATTACAATGTACATACAGTACACAAAGTACTTACAGTTTCTTTTGTGTATTTACATCAATGTTAAAATACAACAAAATTTGCGTTCAGCATCCTTCAATGACTCTGCTACTTTCTTCTCCTTTCCTCTTCTTCTTCTTTCCTTTTCATGTCTTCAACCTCCTTCCTCTTCTTTCTCTCATAGTTTCTCTTCTGAATCTGATATTGTCTCCTCCTCTCTTCATATTCCCTGATATGCATAGAGTTGTCTTCTTCATACTTTCTTGCAAGCTCTTCATTACGCCTGACAGCTTCTCAATTTTCCAAGTTCTCTGAAGCCCAACCAATATAAGTGATCCTTAGGGAATCAACATATATTGTGTCCTTAGGTCCTCTTTATGGAGTACCTCTGTATCTTCCACCAAACCTTCCTCTTCCTCTACCAGAGTCAGTTCCTCTAGCAACTTAGTGACTGGGCTGAGCCCTTGAAGACAGCTGACTACTAGAATAAGTATGCTGCCTCTCGGCCATTTGAACAACTTCCAACCCTTTTTCACAGTTGAAGTCCCACGTATCTTGAAGGTTCATCCCCTTGAAATATCCTTCCAACCTGAGAGTTTCATACTCCTCAAGTGACCTTGGTTCTAAGTCTACTAGGGGAACGAATCCTTCACTCGAGTCTGGGAGCTTCCCTGCTGGCGGACCTTGGAATTTGGCTTTAAGATCTTCTATTCTGCTATGTTGCCTTCCATCAACTTCATCCAATTCAGCTCTGGATTTCTGAAGTGTCTCATATATTTCAACTCGAGATCTTTGCAATGCTAATTCAGCTCAAGATCTTTGCAATGCTAATTCAGCTTTTTCATCAGTTGATAACTCCTACTGCAGCTGAGAGTGGAGAGAGCTGGTAGATGAGCCAATTTGCCTTTTAAGCACAATTTTCATTGGGTTGGGGGTCGTCTTTGAAGATTCTTCCCCCTTACTTCCACTTTGCCCCTTGTTTTTACTTCTTTCCCCCTTTTTGGCATCATCATTACCAATTTGAGGAATATTTTGAGTCTGCTGGAGAAGACAATCGATTTTTTCATGAGTGACAGAGTGTGTTGCCCTTTGCTCGGATCTTAGAATCTACACCTCTGCCTTCATCACAATCATCTCAGCACGCAGAGTGCTTTCGATATTCTACAGATCCTATTTGAATTGAAGTCTGAGCAACTCCAAGTCGTTCATGTGAGTTTCCTCCATTCTATTGATGTTGTCCCTCTATCTCTGCTGAAACTGGGCTTGTTCGCCACACCAAATCACTAACTTCGCAAAAAGTGTTCTGAAGTAGCGAACTTGCTCCCTTCGAAATGCCTTAGTTTGTGTTGTACATTCACGAATCATCAACACTGCTCCTCTAATATCGCCTGATATCTATGCATCGTGGTTGTCTATCCTCTGGTTGAGTGCAGTGAAACTTGGCTCCATAGCCTCCATTTCAATACACATAGCTTTGAAGGCTTGTCTGAAATCAGCTGCCTCAAGTAACTGATCCTCAGGTAGAACAGAATCAAAGTCAAATCCAAAGGGACTTATGTCAACTTTTTAATGAGCATGTTCTTCAACAGTGTCATCTTCCAGCGGTACTTCATCAATATAAGGGAAATCTTCTTCATACAGGCTAATAGGTATTGAAGAGGGTTCCACTCCTCCTTCAAGAGAAGGTCTCTCAGTTCCCTCGCTAGCAGTTCTTTCTGCCTCGGTTGTGGAAGCTTCATCAGCAGTCACAGCTATGGAAGCCTACTGAGCTGACTGGGCCTCAGCTATCTTAACAGCTTTGTTGGCTCCAATAGAGTCGTCCAATTAAGTTTGTTGAGCCTCAGTTGCCTCAGCAACATCACGGTTTGGTGATGGCACCAATAGGGGTAGGCCATCAACCAAGATAAAATTTGAAGAACCCACTTTTTCCCTTTGCCTCTAATTCCTTTTCAGATGGGTTGATTGGGGTTGACTCAGCTTCATTCTCTGTGTCAATGAAATCCAGTGCCACATTATCACCGGAGTCATATAAAGCATCAATTTCTTCCAAATCAATTGACTCAGATGCTGGCCAAGTAGGATCGGATTCAGGCATTTCCCTTTTTCATGTACTACACTCCTAGAAGTCTCAACCTCCTGGGGGCCTTCAGCTACTTTGGCAGCAGTCTCAACCACTGCAATACCTTTTACATTCCCTTCTGCAGACTCATTTGCATTAGGGTCTTGGACATTGGCATCCTTCGAGGTCTCAACCTCTAGGATTGCACTTTCAAGACCAGCAGTCTCAACTGCCATGGTCCTCCTCTATCTATCATGTGCCTCAGTTGTTTGACCAGCTTCATTGGCCCTCAGTGCAGTTGGAACCTCAGCTGAGACAATCTCAACTATTAAAGCGTCATTAGTCCCTCTCTATTGTTCTTCTTGAGTCTCCCCATTGCCTTAAACCTTCAATTTTTCAATGTCTTCTACAACCTCCTCCAACCTGGCTATAGTGTGTTCAGCTTCCCCCTCATCTGGCTCACCAGCTGAATCACGAACATTTGGGGCAGCTGACACTTGAGACTCGGTTGTATCCTTTGAGTGTTCAGTCTTTTGAGTAGTTGTCTCAACTTCTTCTTCAGGGCGTGGCTCAATTAGGCTGCCCACTACAGCATCTTCCCTAACTTTATCGCCAGCCTCCCTAGTTGGGCCCTCCGAGTGAGCTGGTGAGGTTTTTGCAGCGATGCTCCTAACCATATCTAGAATCGCTTGGGTTGGAGAAATGGGAATAGATGATTCTCCAAGACCCCTGAGCATGGATTGCTCATGAAGCTCGCGGGACTCTTTGAGTGCATGTTGCAGCTGAGCCTTCTCGATTGGGTCAGATGCATCTAAAATCTCCACATCTCTGCTAATGGTTCTTTCAAGAGCTTTCTCTGGAATATTTGGATCTGTGCAAGCACAAGAGTGAGGTTCATGAGCCTTTGCCTTCTCCAACGCCTTAGCCTTGGCAGCATCCTTCTTTTAAAAAAGAACTGTTGTGTAGTGGATATCATCGAGTCCCAATGTAACATGAGCACCATCCAAGAATCCAAGGAGATATTCCTCCTCATCAATTATTTCAAGCCTCATGAATTGAACTCGGCTAGCACTTAGATTCCATTGCCTCCATGCGCGTAGCCTTTCTTCGATCTCTGGATATGCTAGGGACTCTGGATGTGTATCAACTGGATCTTGCATAGGCTCTTCCTCAACAGTCTTTTTGGACCCTTCATCATCAGTAACAACAATTTAAGTATGAGGAATAGCAGCTGATTTATTCTGAGATTCTTCAGCTGTGGATTTTTCAGGAACATCTGAACTATTTTTAGCTACTTCATCATCATCTCGCACAACTGTTGTTTGGGGGGCAACCGCTTGAGTTTATTCAGTAGTGCTTTGCTCACTATCGCCATCCTTTGATCTCTGCTTGCTCAGCAATGGCAGCTATCTCGGTCTTAGATGTGGTGAATACAGCTAGTTCAGTAGCTTTCACAGCTACCTTCACAAGTAGTCTCCTAGTTCTCCTCTCCAGGGGACTTCTGTCTCTTCTTGTTGTTTCTCAGCCACCACGGCTGATACTGCTGCCTTCTAGTTTCTCACAGCTGGCTTGTGGGGCGCAGCTGTCCTCCTTTTCTTAGCACTAGGGAGGGGACTACAACAGGTTTCGATGAGGGAGCTGGAACGGAAGCAGTTGTGTCCTTAGGGACATGCTCAGCTGATTCCACCTAAGATGTAGCAGTCTTCTTTGCATGAGCCTGCTTCTAAGCGCCTGAAAGGTTTTCCTTGAAGATCTTCTTATTGGCATGGAAGGGTTTTCCCTTGCGCAGGGGCACACCCTTCTTCTCCATCAAGTAGCCTAAGATAAGGCCATAACCAAGGGAACCTACAAACTTCCCATCAGCCAGCCGCCTTCACATTGTGCACATTCTGACATAATTTTTCTAAGATGAACTCACTCCTGTTCACCTCTTTCTCCTCCATGATGGCAGCCATAACAATCAGCTTCGTCTGGGACAGCTGATTGAAGGATCCAAACTTCATATCCACGTACTTGGCTACCACGTCCATTAGCTTGTGGTAGTTATCCTTGATTAGCTTCTTTAAAGCTGAGTAGTTAGGCTTCTCAGCTGACTCTGGCTTAGCTATCTCTTTCCATCCCTGAGCCAAATACATTTCCTTCCTAGTAAGCTCTTTCAATCCACTCGTGGGAAAGTGCAAATACTCCGCCAAGTCAGCAGCAGCCAACTTAAAGTCCTTTCCGTTCATAGAATAATGGATTCCATCGTCGTGAACTGAAGCGTTACATAGAATAAGGCAACTTCTACCTGAAACGTCTGGGTCCTCTCCAGAGTAAGAAATCTTTTCAGCCCAGATTTCTCAAGTTGCTTCGCTATCTTCTCAACTAACTCCTTGTCAACAACCTGCTTGACAAGGCCTTTGAAATAGACCAAAGATCCAGTATTAATCTTCACAGCAGGTCTGGTGAAGTTAAGAATAGCTTGCTTGGGTGCCATATTGAGTCTTGAACGAGAAAATGAAGAACTAGCTTTTCGCTTTTTACAGAGAGAGTATCTGAGAGTTGAGTTCTTGAGAATGAAAGTGAGAGAGAGAGAGAGAGAGAGAGAGAGAGAGAGAGAGAGAATGGCTTTTGAGTATATAAATGACTTGAAGAGACAGTTTTAGAATTTCAAAGGTTTAAAATGTGGTCAACGGCTGTGATTAAAAGGTTCAAACATCATTAAGTTTATCGCATTAAATGCAGCAACATTTATATCCAATCATGGGTAAACCATTGTAGCTTTGGACTGACAGCATTTAATGTTGCTGACGTCAAACCGCCAATATTCTCGCTCGAGGAAAACGACATTTTTTTGTCACTTAACTCATAAATATTTCAGCTTTATTCATTTGTGATTATACTCTGCTTCTCAATTCCTTTGATTCGACTGAATGATACTTGGTTGTCCAACTAACATGATTCAGCTAACTAGCCATATAAGCTGTTTCACTTGGCTGAATGAGTGAAACTCTTCTGATATGCCATTCTTCTATCTTTAACTCTACTGAATGAGTCTTCTGAGCTTCTTAACACAGCTCAATCAATCCAAGCTCATTCTTAAGTTCTTCAAACCTTGATTCACATAAAGGCTTTGTGAATATATAAGCTAATTGCATCTCTGTTATATGTATTCCAATTTGTGATGTCTTTCTTTTCAACATGATCTCTTATAAGATGATACCTGACATCAATGTGTTTGGTTATTGAATGCAATACTGGATTCTGAGTAATTGCAATGGCACTTGTGTCATCACATAATTAAATCTATTTTTCTTCAATGTCATAATTTCTCAGTTGGTGCCTCATCCATGGAACTTGGGCACAACAGCTGCCTGCATCAATGTACTCTGCTTCAGCTGTGCACGTAGCTCTTGAGTTTTGTTTCTTACTGAACCTAGAAACTATTCCATTTCCACACATTTGATAGGTACACTCTTTTTTGTCAACTCTACATCCAGCATAGTCTGAGTCTGAGTATCTAATCATCTTGAGTCCACCTTCATTTGGATACGATAAGCCAACTTCTTGGCTTCCCTTCAAATATCTAAGGATTCTCTTAGCTGCAGTCATGTGACTTTCTTTTGGAGTAGATTGAAATCTGGCACATACACCTACAACAAATGTGATGTCTCGTCTGCTGATAGTCAAGTAGCGCAATGATCCAATTAGTGCTCTATATCTTGTTTGATCAATTGATTTTCCTTTTGCATCCATATCCATCTTCACAAAAGTGTTCATGGGAATCTTCACAGATTACGTCTCTTCCATACCAAATTTCTTCATTAAATTTTTGGTTTATTTGGTTTGACTTATAAAGGTTCCATCCTTCATTTTCTTGACTAAAAGACCTAGGAAGAAAGTCATCTCTCCCATCATGCTCATCTCAAGATTCCCTTGCATAAGGTTTGAGAATTTGTCACACAACTCTTTGTTTGTAGATCTAAAGAAGATGTCATCCACATATATTTGAACAAGCAAAATGCTCTCTCCATCTTGAACTTTGAAGAGCATTCTGTCATATTTTCCTTTGGTGAATCCATTGCCTATAAGAAACGAGACAATGTGTCATACCATGCTCTTGGTGCTTGCTTCAAACCATATAAAGCCTTCTTGAGCTTGTAGACTTTATCTCCAATAGTTTTCTGCTCAAAACTTAGAAGTTGTTCCACATAGACTTCTTCTTCCAAAAGTCCTTTAAAAATGCACTCTTCACATCCATTTCATAGACAGTGAAGTTCTAGTGTGCTGGATAAGCAAGAAACATCCTTATTGCTTCTAATCTTGCAACAGGTGCAAAGGTTTTATCAAAATCAATTCCTTCTTCTTAGCAATACCCTTTGGCAACCAACCTTGCTTTGTTTCTTACTTCAGATCCTTCTTCATTCATCTTGTTTTTGAATACCCACTTAGTACCAATAACATTTTGGTGGGTAGGCCTTTGAACTGATTCCCAAACTTTATTCCTTTCAAACTGATTCGGCTCTTCCTGCATAGCTAGAATCTAATGTGTGTCACCCAAT
The DNA here is from genome assembly GCA_016081115.2 of Rehmannia glutinosa. Classification (NCBI taxonomy): domain Eukaryota; kingdom Viridiplantae; phylum Streptophyta; class Magnoliopsida; order Lamiales; family Orobanchaceae; genus Rehmannia; species Rehmannia glutinosa. Next base: position 23,652,410 of record CM071930.1, read on the forward strand.
GCTTGTGACACATTCTTAGACTCTATTTGAGAAATGAAACAAGTGAACATAGCTTCATATTGAGTCCTGGATCTGGTTCTCACTCTTTCTCTAACATCTCCAATGATTAGCTCTGGTGGATGGTCACTCAGCCATCTCACATCTGGTTGGAGTAAGTCTGCTAGATTAAGTCATCTTGCATCATAATGAATCTCAGCAAATTGCTTAAGGGCTTTAGGCACACACAACTGTCTCTTTTGTCTGTATGCCTATGAGTGTGCTGGTGCATTTGCTTTCTTTGGATAATATAAAAACTTTTGTGCAAATGGGCATTGTGCTTGAGTGCATATGTGTGCTGATATTGGTTCATTTTCCTAGGGAATGACCTATTTTGAGTCTGAGGTCTTTGCCACTTAGGCTTGTATCCCTTAGGACTTGGCTGATATCTCACTTGATTATTCCAATCAGCCTGACTAGGATACTTTCTATCATTCCCTTCATATGGTTTTCTCTTCTGAAACCTCTGGGGTTTTTGGTAGTTCTGCTTTGCCTTCACAGAATACTTCTGTTTGGAGTCTGCTGATGGACTCTTCTGAATTTTGTTTCAGCTGTCCTTTCAGCATACCTAAATGGCTTCTTGCCTTTGCCTTTATAGCCTAGGCTAGCATGTATGTGCTTGTGATTGTGAGTGGGTGCAACATATGGTGCATTTTGTTTTTGGACTCCACCATTGCTTGATGGTCCTTTTTCCAAAATCACTATTGGAGTTTGAGCAATGATAAAGAAATTAAATCCTAAGTCTGACGTGTCTCCTATTTTCTTTTGAATCATCATTAATTCATCCAATGTTTTGCATGACTTACTGAGCGATGCAATCACATTTTTCAAATCTTTTTCCCTCTTTTCCTTTTCAACTAAGTTTGCCTTGACCGTAGCTATCTCAGCTTTCAGCTCTTTATTTTCATCAGTTATGTGACTAAGAGTTCTCAGCTCTTCAGTCAGCTGTGAGTTTTGGCTTTTGAGTTGTCTGTTTTTCTCATGTAAAAGTGTGTGTGTGGATTTTATGTGTTCAAAGTCTTTCATCATTTTGCCTAATGAATCATAAAGATTGTGGGTGATGAAGTGTGTGTTTGTCACTATCACTATCATGAGAATGCGAGCTAGATGAGTTAGAATGTATCTCATCTTCTTGTTCTTTGGCCATAAGGCATATCAAAGCATCTTCTTCTGTGTCTGAGGAATAGTCTGCCTCACTGCTTTCGGACTCAGTTGTCTCCTTGCACTTAGCTGCGTTAGGTTTAGCAGCCACTAGGGCATTCTTTCTTTCTTGTCTTCTCTCTCTTAAGACCTTTCTTTCTTCCTCATTTATGTATTTGTTGTCTGGTGGATAGGAACAATCAATAGCAAAGTGTCCGTTGTCTGCGCAAATCCGGCCACGGGTTCTCGACTTTCTAATAATCAACTCTCTGATATTCAGCTCTCTAGTTGTCAGCTCTCTTTGGTGGTCTATCTTCCTTGGTCTTGTGTACGTCCCAAGGGGTGATAAGTAAAGTCTTTCCTCTTCAACAAATAAAGTTGTCTTTCCTTCACTAAATGTGTTGGATCAATTTCCTTCGAGTTTAGGCTTGAGGATATGATTTGAATGCTTGAGAGATATTATTTTGCTTTGCAGGTTAGTGTCTAATTTGCTTGCATGCATTCATAGCTTGGGTTTTTGTAACCTTCTCTCAAATGAATTCCTCAGCCTTTTACAGTGGCAGTTCAAAAATGTATCCATTAAAGAGATAGATGTGTTTTCAAACTCCACTTCTAGGTTGTTGGATTGTCTTGTCTTGCAGCTTTGATGTAGACTGTACCTTATATTTAATGCTCTGCAGCCTTTCCTCAAACTCTGCAGGTTTTCAGGTACATCTCATTGGCTCCTTGCTTTTTGCACTCTTTCAGCAAAACAACTTTAAGGTAGGCAATCTGACACATGCCTATTTCTAGCAAAAACTTGACTTTACTTCACAGCCGATCTCTTCAGCTTTCTTTGATCCTTTCTATTGCATAACCCATTTGACAGTCAACTCCAATGATTTTGGTATGACTTTGCTGTCAGTCAGCTGACTGAGATAGCTTTTATGTCACTTGACAGATACTTCTCTGCAGTTCACTCAGCTACCATACAGTTGTGTCATCACTTTAATCTTTAATCGAGTCCTGCTTTCTTCAACTTGGCTGTTGTTACTCAGCTTACATAGTCCTATCTATTACAAGTTGATTTCTGATTGAATTGGGTGCCAACTTCCTAATCTAAGTTTTACAAGGTATCATCAAAATCTCTTACATAAATTTCCCAACATCTTGGAAGGAGCTGATTGTCTTCTGGAGGTTTCACCCTTGTTTCTTTTATAGTTATTGTTAAAGAACTTGAATCTTTTAACCATCAGGGCTATCTCCTTCTGGTCAATGATATCCTCGGATTCAGCTTTCTTGGATTCTCCAGCCATTAGAGCAGATGTCTTGGGTATAGCTATCTCTTCTTGCTCTTTCTTCTGAGCTCAAATTCATTTGCATTGGAGGTTCTTGTCAAGACCATAGAATGTCTCAAGGACATCACTTTCATTTCCCACTCAGCTGAGAGAGACCTAAGGATCTTTATACACATCTCCTTCTGTGTGTATTCCTTACCCAGAGCTGGAAGCTCATTTGTAATCCCTGTAAATCTGGCATCCACCTGATCCAGAGTCTCACCTCCAAGCATTTTAAAATTTTCAAATTTTTGTACACAATAATTAGCCTTGATCACACAACTGGCTTCACTCCTGGGACTCAACTCTTCACAAGACCCTCTAACGAATCCAAAACCTGGTTCTAACTTGAACCTCACTGCACTTCCTTCAATTCTTGGATGTGCGAACCCCTTTGTCTTTAAACAAGTTCCTCTTCACAGTTTGAAGCTTTTCTTTCCTTCACTGAGAGTGTTTGTTAGATAGATTTTGAATTTTGGGCTTAAGGATAGAGTGTATTTCTTGAGAGTATTTTTCTCTTTGCTGAGTTAATCTCTTGTGTCTCAATGTTTCTTCGTGCGTATGTCTTGTATATATTTTTCTCTCAAATGAATTCATCATCTTTTTATAGTGGCAGTTCAAAAATATATCCGTTGAAGAGATAGATGCATTTTTATACTCCACTTTCATGGTTATTGGCTTGTCTTGTTGTGCAGCAAGTGATGGGGACATTTCCTAGTTTAATGATCTCTACAACTTTTCAGGACCTAACACGGTTCAGTGATTTCCATTAGTTTATTCTTTTTGCACGCTTCTGGGTTGAGCACTTTAAGACTGCAACATGTCCTTATTACCAAAATAAGTAATTTCCTCGACTTGAGTGCAACGGATCCATCATAGTTGATTTGACTTCAACAACTGTTTTACCTCTTTAACTTGAGTTTTCTCCAATCATTTGAGAATGACTTAATTGTCAGTCAGCTGACTGAGACAACTTTTTTTTGGTACTTGACTGAGACTTCTCTTCAACATTCAGCTGCAACTCAGCTGATTCTTCACTGTGTCCTTCAGTTGAATTCTGCAATTTTTAACTTAGTTGCTTCGACTCAGCTCATAGATCCTATCTATTACATAGTTGAATTTACAACAGAAAATGGGTTGCCAACTTCCTAATCTAAGTTTTACGTAGCATCATCAAAATCTAAACAATAAATTTCCCAACAGATATAGACTGGTGGCTATTGAAACAGAGAATAAAATCCAATTTTTTGAAACACAAAGGTATCGGTCGCCCTATTATAGCGACCAGGTCTCTATGACCTTAGATGTATCTCTATTTTTCGAAATTTTTGAAGAACTTACAGGTACTGGTCGCCCTATATAGAGACCGGTCGTCCTCAATATAGAGAATTCTCTGTTTTCTGGAAACTTGGTAGAACTTCCAGGTATTGATTGCTATCTATACCGATCGGTCGACCTCAGTACAGAGTGTTCTCCAAAAAAATAAAGTTCAAGTAATACTTCATAAAATTAACATTAAATAAATTAGAACATTTGAGTATTTTGCAAACTTTTAAAAATATTGTTTTGGTTTATAAATCGAATATGTGAAATCATCAAAATCAAAAACAACTTTGTTTTAACATACTCCTCCTTTTTTATGATTTCAATCCAAAATAATTTTTTAAAGGGAGATTTTAGAAGAGTGTTTTCTGGTCAAATTTTTTTCTATCCGTTGTAAGCAGCACTTCTCAAATAAATATACATAAGTGATTATACGAGACAAATAACCTCAGGAGCAAATGTTTTTCAAAAGTTTTTTAAAGCTCCACCTATCAACATGTCAAGTAAACAATATGCATTAGGCAAAGTATAAAATAAAAGCTTCATAGTTTATAGCTTGTCAAGCTTAACTTAGCTTTAAAAGCTCAAAAGCTCTCCCTATCATTGTTAGTCTTATAGCTTGGGGAAAAAAGTACATAAGGCTCAAAAAATATCATATATATCAAGATAGCAAAACCCATCAACTTATAGCTTATACCAATAAACTTTTTAGCTTATGCTCTTTTATTAAACTTCACCAAAGCTTATACTAATGAGCTTCTTAGCTCATGTGAGTTTTTTTGGCTCATGCAATCTTTGAGATTTTTTACTCATGCAATATTTCTCCCCCTTTGAAATCATCAAAAATAACATTAGAACAATAAAAAAATATTGAAAGAGCATATATATATATATATATATATACATCAAAGAAGCATAGAAAGTTAAAAGTACGAACAATATCCAAAATTTAAATAACGTCATATGAATTCAAGAGTTTCAAAACAAAACAGAACAAAATAAATATAAATGACAAAAAAATTAAAGAAGAATAATCCTCGTTCGAGGAGAAGCAAGCGGTGGGTGGAGATCTTTGATGAACTTCTTGAACTTTCAAACTGATTTCTTGAGCTTGATGTTTTCTGTTTTAAGTTCCCTGTAGCCCCTCTTAAGCTAGTCATAGTCCTCTTGATATATTTCATTAAGTTCACCAATCTTTTCATCATACCCATACGGACTCTCATCCTCATCATAATCATCAGCGTTAGTGTTATCCTCAGGAGCACTTTGATGCCCTCGCTTGATTCTTAGCCTCAATATCATCAAAAATATCATCATGAACTTGGGAAGTAGAGGCTCTAGCATGACCTTTTGATGACTTAGTGGGGCTTTTTCCATATTTTGATGCCTCAAGTATTTGTTGAATGTTTTCATTGTCAAAAATCATCCCTAATTACTTTGGAATTAAGCTGCAAGAAGAAGATCGGATTGCGTAAGTAACTTATAAATCAAATTACCCAAGGCAAATTATTTGGAGCCCAAAGTAATCGCGTCTATCAAGCACTAAATAATAACGGCCCCATAATTTACCAAATTTCCCTATTGATTTTACGAGTTAAGAAGTAATTTGTATTGATCGGTAATTTAACCGACTTCCCACAAACACAATATAACACAATCAATGAAATAACCCCCAAAAACGTTTTTACCTCCTCCGACATAACTCCTAACTTTTTATCTTCCCAACGAATACAAGAAATGGAATCCAACAACCCTCCCTTACACCAACCAAACGACAAATTTCATTAGGTGTCCAATGAAAGTGACGCCCCTTCACAAATGAATTCAGGGCAATCGGCTTATGTGTATCACCAAATTCTATCCACATATTCGCATAGAAAAGCTTAATCACCTCATCATCATACATTATAAAAGGTGATCCCACAAATAAACCCAACCTTGGGTTTCAAGCAAATCACAAATATAAGGAAAAGAGTTCAAAAATGTCTCAAACTGACAAATTTTAGTCCAACCGACTTATTTATTCATTATTCGGATGTCCATAAAATTATTCACCATACTTATGAATAAACAACGAAGAAATTGAACCACTTGGAGCTAGGGATAAAAGATATTTCTTAATCCTTGACCATTTGACATTATCTTTTGTAATGGGCGATCGGAGGGTAGCGATTTGAGCCCGGGAAAGTAGAGGATTAGCATGAGTAGATTCCTCTTGTTCCACTTCACGTTGGGTTGTCTGTATTTCGTGTTGTTCCGCCGTGAATTGGCAATTCAAAATAAACCCTCTCTGGCCCTTTTACGTTTTTAGATAGGGGATAAAGATGCCACATAAAATTCTTTGAAGATGCCACATATGTGAAATTCGGTGAAGTCAAAAGGAGATTGAGATTTGAAGGTGAAGAATCGCGCATAGGGTTTAAAAGAGAGGAGAATTTGTTGTCTGTCAAAAATTGAGACATAAACGATATAAATGTTTTCTGTAACGATAGCGATTGGTCGCTATATAGGGCAACTGGTCTCTATGTAGAGCAACTTGTCCCTGTTCCAGAGGAAAAATTATGTCTCGTTTTTTGAAGTTTTGAAAAATAGATTTTTACCCTAAAACATTTCTAACAAAAATAAAGTGCCCAAAATGTAAATATCGACGTTATTAAATATTCATTATACCTAAACAAGCTCGAACAGAATTAAAAGACTCAGTGGGTAATGGTTTTGTAAAAATATCTACTAGTTGATCATGGGATAGAACAAAACACATCTCAATTTTTTGCTTTGGAATGCAATCCCTTAAAAGTTATGTCGAACCTCAATATGTTTGGTTCGATTGTGATGGACCGGATTTTAAGATATATTAATGGCGGAAGTATTATCACAAAAAATAGGAATATTTTTAAAATTAATTTTGTAATCTACCAAGGTTTGTTTCATCCAAAATAATTGGTACAACAAAAAGACGCGAAAATATATTCGGCTTCGGCTATTGATAAAGAAACATAATTTTACTTTTTAGAAAACCAAGAGACGAGACAATCACCTAGAAATTGACATGAGTCGCATGTGTTTTTTCAATCATCAATGTTTCCGGCATAATCCGAGTCACTATAACCTTTTAAAGTGAAATTATCATTTTTTGGATAAAACAAACCATATGAAATAGTGCCTTTGAAATATGAAAAATTTCTTTTTACGACACATAAAGAAGATTCTTTGGGATTGCTTTGATATCGAGCACATAGATATATGGCATGAAGAATATCGGGTCTACTTGCGGTTAGTAAAGTAAATTACCAATCATACCTCGATATGTGGTGCAGTCATTGGTTTACCATTTTCATCCTTCTTGTGATTTTTGTTGCCATTGGCGTTGCCACAGTTTTCCTTCTTCAATTCCAAATTTCTTAAGAAGCTTCGTTATGTATTTGGATTGAGAAATATATATCCCTTCTTGATATTGTTTTATTTAAAGTCCAAGGAAGAAAGTTGAGTTTACCCAATATGCTTATTTCAAATTCACCTTGCATAAGCTTAGAGAAAATCTTGTACAAAGATTCATTAGTAGCGGCAAAAACAATATCATAAATATATATTTGAGCTAGAAGCCTATCTCATTCCTTTTCAAAAACAAAAAGAGTAGTATCAACTTTTTCTCTTGTAAAACCATTTTCTAAAGAAAAGAACTTAGTCTATCATACCATGCTAGGGTGCTTGTTTGAGACAATATAAAGTCTTTTTAAGTTTATAAACATTTGGTCTTGAAAAAATTTCAAACCCTGGAGGTTGTTTGACATAAACATATTCTTGAATAAAGCCATTTAGAAAAGCGGATTTGACATCCATTTGGTAAAGTTTTAAATTTTTGAAACAAAAATAAGCAAATAAGATACGAATAACTTCTAGACGTGTTATGGGTGCAAAACGTTTCATCATAATCAATAACTTCTTCTAACAATATCCTTGAGCTGCTAACCTTGATTTATTTCAAATGATATTGATTTGATCATCCAACTTGTTCTCAAATACCCATTTTGTTCCGATGATAGTGTAAGATGGAGCACGTTACAAGTTCCAAAACTTCATTTCTTTCAAATTGATTAAGTTCTTCTTGCATTTCTAGGAACCAATCTTCATCTTCAATTGCTTCCTTAGCATTTTTAGGTTCGTTTTGGAAGTTAGAGCTTTTATGGCATATTTTCTTCTTGTCATGACCTTGTCAAGTAGATTCCCAATAATAAGGTCTTTAGGATGATCATTTTTAAATTTCAATTCCATGGGAAGATCTGAAGTGTCACCTCTTTCTTCTTGTTGATCATTTGTTGAAGAAGAAGGTTGGTCATTTTGAGTGATGTTTGAAATAATTGATTCTCCATCATCTTCATCATCACTATCTTCACTTGGGATTTTTTGAACATCGGAGGCTTGATTGAATTTGACATGTATGTATTCGTCGACTACTAAGCTTGTTTTGTTGTATACTCGTTATGCTTTGATTTTGTCAAGTATCCCATAATAATTCTTTCATCGGCCTTGGGTCAAGCTTGTTCAAATGATCCTAGGTGTTTAGAATGAAACTGGTTGCTCTCGAAAATACTCCTCTCCCGCCGATTAGCCTTCTAGTCGAACTCCTCCACGAAACTGGCACAAAGGGAGGACCAGAGGGGGGCTCCGGCGTACCCTCTCCCATACTTAAGTTAGAAACTTGGAAGAGAAGCAAGAGGCAAAAATATAATGTGAAAGTAAAAGTGTGATTAGGTCAAGAATGAACCTGGACTTGGGATTTTATACCTTAGCCGGATTAGGGTTTACGTAAAATCCAGGGATGCATTACTATTTGGTACTAGAGTCATGATTACAATAGGATCGGATCTTCCAAAACCCTAATTTAAGTCCTTAAGACCTCGGTCGAGTCCCGAATCGACCAAGCACCTCAGGATCGGCATATTAGTCTTCGTTTACCACTTGAAATGTCTAGGAGGTGCCCTCGAGTCCCCTTTACTCATGAAGCCAACTGTGACAAACCAACCCATGTAGGTCACCCTAAGTTAAACATAACCCTCGGCGAGATCGCCCGGTAGCGTTGGTCTTGACAAAAGCGACCTTGCGCTTTAGGCTTAGTAGGTCGGCCCAATTCACTAGGCTTAGCAGGTCAGCTTAATTCACTAGGCTTAGCAGGTCGGCCCAATACACTGGGCCTAGCAGGTCGGCCCAATATACTGGGTTTGGCAGATCGACTTTCTAGAGGGCTTGGCAGATCGGCCCAATCGAATCAGGTCAGCCCAGATCATATTTTACCCTCATCAATTCCTCCCCCCAACTATGGTTAGGCCTATATTTCAACCATAGTTGCTTGTAGACCGAGTTGATCTGCTTTTTTCATGCCTTTCAAATTCCCACCGTCTTTTGGTTTTTCAAAAACCCTAACATAGTGACATGATTGACAGGACATCTTTTCAATTCACTGATGCTTCGTGAACCGTGAAACGTCTCCTCGAATATCGAGATACCCTTTCATCTTTCTCTTCTCCTATAAAAAGCCTCATTCCTCCTCCATTTCCATTTTTCTTTCATTTAAATTGCAGAGCTTCCTTACAAGCTTTTGGGTTATTTCTCTCCAGTGCTATTCCAGATTCCGGCAACCTTTAAACGCTCCAGGCTCCGTTCACTTTCCTCCTTCATATTTCTCCTTTCATCCAGTAGGTACTCTCTTCTTTCCCTCATTTCCAGTTTTTCCTTATTTTTTATGGCATCTTCTTCTTCTCCTTCCACACCAATGGATCCATACATCTCCGAATTAGAACGGTGGTCTACCGAAATGGGTTCGCTCGCAACCTCTCCTCTTACTGAGAATTCATCCTTCGGATCGATCTTTCATCAATCGATTCACGATTGAGCACGGACTCTGATGTAATAGAAATCCAAGCTTCGAGCTCGGTTCCCTTACCTGAGTACCTCCTTGATTTTAAAGAGACTACCCTTACAGCTCACAGTCTTAAAATATAAAAAGGAATGCAAAAATTCCCTCTTCCTTTAAGCTTTCCTTACCTAGTAGCTCGGATCGCCCTAACCAACCTCTACCCAACGCCCTAGTACTTTTTCATTTCTTCTCCCCGAGCTTGGGGTTTTCCCATTGCTTGGACTTGGAGCCTTTCCTCCAAAGACAAGCACGACCCCGAGATCGGTCTCCGAACTCAAGCTTCAATAAATAAACTCACTTTAGTTAAGTATGATATATCCCGTCTTATCACTCCCTCACTCCTATACCACTTCGAGCTGAGCTCCATTATTGCACCTCTACCATGTGACATTGGTAATTATCTATTCATATTTAGCTTCTTTTCCCCTCATCTGTTGATTGGCCTTCTTCTTTATTGTGGAGACATGTTTATGGCACAGATGGTGGCCGAACAGGAGGAGGAGCGACAAGCTGCTTCTGGCTCCCTTCCATCCACTGCTGTTGCCACTGGCCAGGGGAGTCAATCCCCTCACACTAGGCGACCTGATTCGGCTACCATTGTCATTGCCGATCTGACCGGTCCATCAGCTCGGCCAGTTGTCAAGCCTCTCCTGAAGAGGCCCATTTCGTAAACCCTGCGCGTAAGCGCTTAACTAAGAATATCATAATCGCCACCACCTCGGCTACCCCTCTCTCTTACACTCGCAATACCATCCATACCCCGAACTAGACATTCTTCATGGGGAATTCAATCTTGAAGAACACTCATGGGACCTTTACCATCTAATACGTCCAGGGGAATTGCCCCTCTCTAGATCGGATCGCTCGGAGAAGGTCAACGCGCGAGCTCGTGAGCTCATTCTCATGCGGACCACTCGAAGGAAAGGCTAAGCTCGCCGCTCCTCGATTGCCCGAGCTCGCGTGGGTTTCTCTTACCCAACTATGGTCACCGAACTCAATGCTGCTAAGAAGGAGTGTCAGTGGCTGAAAACCCAAGAAACCAAACTGCTGGAGGAGGTCCGCCATCTCCGTGAGCAGGAAGAGATCCATAAGGCCACCGTGGAATCTTTTGAGACCAAACTGAAGGCCTTGGAAACCGATAATGCTGACCTCAAGGCCGAAGTGGGTGATCTCCAGATCCGTTGCACTACTAATGATGATCAAGCTCGAGCCAAAGGCATCGAGATCGGTCGTCAAGGCTTTCTTACCTCCCCTGAAGGCTCGTCCATAGTTCAGGCGATTCGAGACAAGGTAAAGCAAGCCTTCTTAAGCTCCAAGGAATTCATCAAGGTTTTATCCACAAGTGTCATGGAGTATTATGGTTTTGCCTTCGACCAAGCCAAACTTCAGCTCAGGGAGAGGGGCATCACTGAGCCCCTTGACCGTCAAGGTCCCAAGAAGATCCTTCCTGACCCTAAAGGCTTTGTGTTCTCCACTGAGGCGGACCATCTCAACCGAGCTCCTATCGAGGCCTTCATTGAGTCCTTATCCGCTCCATTCATTCTTCACCCGGCCTCAAGCTCAGGGGGTGCTTCTCATCCTCGTGGAGATCAGCCTGCTCCTCGGCTCACCGAAGGCACCCCTAACCTTCCTGATCAGGGCATTCCAGATGACGATCCCGAGATCACCCTTGTGGACGATGTAACCATCTCCACAGATGACATGATCACTGAGGATGCTACCCATACTACTTAGAAGTTTTTATTTTCTTTTACTTTTGCAACTCTGATCTATTTGTACTTAATTTTACCAAGTAATGAAAATTATCTATTTTCCGCAATTCATTTTTCCCGATCTCTATTCTTGCATTTTTGCTTTCGCCATAGCTCAGATTTGTTTCATCATGCGAGCTCGATTTACCAGCCGAGCTTGATATATATATTGTTTTTTTTACCCAAAAAGATTGGTATAATGTGCTCCTCGTGGCCCCAAGTATTTGGATTCAAGCTCGAGTTGAGCTCCAAATAATTGTTAATTTCTTCAAAGGAAGCTGGCACGAGCCGAGCTCCTTGCATGGCCTCGTGGCCCCAAGTATTTGGAGTCTAGCTCGAGCTGAGCTCCAAATACTTGTTAATTTCTTTAAAGGAAGCTGGCTCGAGCCGAGATCCTTGCATTGCATTGGCCTCGTGGCCTCAAGTATTTGGAGTCAGCTGAGCCGAGCTCCAAATACTTGTTAATTTCTTCAAAGGAAGTTGGCTCGAGCCGAGCTCCTTGCATGGCCTCGTGGCCCCAAGTATTTGGAGTCTAGCTCGAGCTGACCTCCAAATACTTGTTAATTTCTTCAAAGGAAACTGGCTCGAGCCAAGCTCCTTGCATGGCCTCGTGGCCCAGAGTATTTGGAGTCTAGCTCGAGCTGAGCTCCAAATACTTGTTAATTTCTTCAAAGGAAGTTGGCTCGAGCCGAGCTCCTTGCATGGCCTCGTGGCCCCAAGTATTTGGAGTCTAGCTCGAGCTGAGCTCCAAATACTTGTCAATTTCTTCAAAGGAGACTGGCTCATGCCGAGCTCCTTGCATTGCATTGGCCTCGTGGCCCCTAGTATTCGGAGTCTAGCTCGAGCTGAGCTTCAAATACTTGTCAATTTCTTCAAAGGAGGCTGGCTCGTTCCAAGCTCCTTGCATTGCATTGGCCTCGTGGCCCCAAGTATTCGGAGTCTAGCTCAAGCTGAGCTCCAAATACTTGTCAATTTCTTCAAGGGAAGCTGGCTCGAGCCGATCTCCTTGCATGGCCTCGTGGCACCAAGTATTTGGAGTCTAGCTCGAGCTGAGGTCCAAATACTTGTCAATTTCTTCAAAGGAGGCTGGCTTGAGCCGAGCTCCTTGCATTGCATTGGCCTCGTGGCCCCAAGTATTTGGAGTCTAGCTCGAGCAGAGCTCCAAATACTTGTCAATTTCTTCCGAACTTATTTCTGAACACATAATTTAGGGAAGTAGATCATTTCATTCAAAACAAGTAATTTCATTACATCAGATACTTCTCATTCTAAGAATGATATTTCTTTAAATTGCAACTGTTCCATGCCCTCGGTAGCTTTCGCCCATCAAGCTCCTCCAGCTCATATGCTCCTCCTGCCAGCACCTTCGTTACCCGAAGTGGCCCTTCCCAATTCGCACCCAACTTCCCATTATTCTTGCTAGCATCTGACCTCCTCAGCACCAGGTCCCTGACCTGAAAGGCCCTCCTCATCACCTTCTTGTTATCTGTTTGCTTTGATCCTTCCTCTTGTCCTTTCCATCTACAAAAATGCCATCTCTCTCTTTTCATTAATAGTATCCAGAGCCTCCTGAATCATCATCTCGTTCGCGTTATCATCAAAATTTTGAACTCAATGAGTCTCCATCCCAATCTCTGCTGGTATAACAGCGTCCATTCCATATACCAAGCTGAACGGAGTTTCACCCATTTCCTTCTTTGGATTAGTTCGGTAAGCCCACAATCTTGGTGAGCTCTTGGACCCACGTCCTCCCGCTTTTTCGGCCGAGCTTTAAGTCCTTGGACCAGGATTACATTGGTAACCTCCACTTTCCCATTGGCTTTCGGATGAGCTACCGACGTAAAATTTTGCTTAATCTTCAACTCCTCACACCAGGCTTGGATACCTGCTCCCGCAAATTGTGTTCTATTATCCGATATAAGAACCCGAGGTGTTCCATACCTGCAAGCAATATTTTTTCAAATGAACTTCATCACTGCGTCCTCATTTATTTTAGCAAGGGGCTCTGCCTCCACCCACTTGCTAAAATAATCAATTGCTACTATCAAGAATCTCCTCTAACCCGAAGCTGGAGGAAATGGCCCCACTATGTCAATACCCCACTTTGCAAAAGGACATGTCGAGCTCATAGTCATGAGCTCCTCCGACGACGATGTATTAATGGTGCGTGAATCGACACTTCTCACACGCCCTTACTAGCTTCTCGATTTTTCCTTCAAGTAAGGCCAAAAGTACCTTGCCCTCAGCACCTTTTTCATCAAGATTCTTGCTCCCATATGATTTCCACAACACCCTTCGTGCATCTCTCTCAGTACATATGTGACCCCTTCTCCACTCAGACACCTCAGCAAAGGCATAGAGAAACCTCTCTTGTATAACTTATCCCCAATTATGCAAAAACGCGTGGCCCGGATTTTCAACCGAGCATCTTCACGCCTATCTCCCGGTAGAATTCCTTCTTTCAGATAGGCCATGATGGTTGACCTCCAATCCTCCTTTTCCTCAATCTCGCCGACCTCCAAACCCAGCACTATTTCCTTCGCCATTAAGAACGTAATCTACTTGGCCTGATTCTCCAAGGCCGAGCTGGCCATTTTTGCCAAGAAATCCGCCCAACCATTCTTCGCTCTCGGGACTGACATATCTTAATCTCTTTCAATTTTCCTTCTAAAGCTCGGTATGCTTCAACATACCTCTTCATCCTTTCCTCCCTAACTTCAAATTCTCCAAAGAACTTGCTTATGGACGGCCGAGAGTCCATGTAAATGACTATTCTAGTAGCCCCTATCTCGACGGCCATTTGGATCCCCTCGATAAATGCCTCATACTCCGCCTCATTATTGGATAATTTGAACTCCAATCTTACAAAGAAAATCGTTCTCAACTCCCGAGGGTGATTAAGATAATGCCAAGACCACGGCCGAGCTCCCTACCGAATGCATCTACATAAATCACCCAAGCTCCTTCTCCACTATCGACTCTTGTCAATTCATGAAGAAAATCGCCAAAGCCCGAGCTTTGATGGCCGACTGTTCTCAAATTCAATATCGTATTCGCTTAATTCAATGGCCCACTTCACTAACCTTCCTCGCCACCACATTTCGGCTTGCTCATCACAATCCTCATCCCAAACAAACTTTTGGCCTTCCTTAATACCTTAAAGAAGGGCAAACTCTCTCTGCCACAAAGAGAAATAAACCGATTGACAAATTAGAGCCAAATTCTCAAAACCGACACATCCCGACATTGTACCTCTTTAGCATCCCGAGGTGATGCCATATCTCTCGATGGCTCGACCTTCTCCGGATTAGTTTCTATCCCCTTCTCCGTCGCCATATACCCTAAGAACTTTCCCGATCTCATGCCAAAAACACACTTCTTAGGGTTGAGCTTCATTGGTACTTTCTCAAAGTGTCAAATGTCTCAGCTAGGTCATGCACATGATCCACGGCCTTCATGCTCTTGACTAGCATGTCATCCACATATACTTCCATGTTCCTCCCGAGCTGCCCCTTAAACATTTTATCCACTAACCTCTGATATGTGGCTCCCTGCATTCTTCAATCCAAACAAAGATCACTACATAGCAAAAAGGTGCCAAAAGAGGTGGTGAAGCTCACCTCTTTTGGTCCTCCTCCGCCAACTGATCGATCGATGATAGCCCTATGACGCGTCCATCATAGTAAGCAACTCACACCCCAAAGATGAATCCACGAGTTGATTGATTGGGCAATGGATAGTAGTCTTTTGGGCAAGCCCGATTCAAGTCCCTAAAATCCACGCACATACGCCAGTCATCCTCCATTTTTGGTACTAGCACTGCGTTGGATAACCACTCCGGAAACTGGATTTCTTTTATATGCCCCGCGTTCAATAACTTTTGCACCTCCGCTCGAATTATAGCGTCCTTCTTATGACCAAAATTTCTTTTCTTTTGGTTCACTGATTTGTATGATGGATTGGCATTGAGCCTATGCTCAGCTATACTCGGGTTGATTCCCACCATATCTTCTGCTGACCATGCAAACACATCCACATTGCTTCTTAAAAACCCCACCAGCTCTTCCCTCAGCTCATCAGATAATCCTTTCCCAACCTTAGTGACCTTATCGGGGTCACCCGGGCACCAGCTCAACCACCATCACCTCCTCATGGGGTTGCACGTGCTCCACGGGCTCATCAAGTCTAATTATTTTATCTCTATTTTTATCATCATCAAAGACATTTCCTCTCTCCGCCTTTTGAATACTCTCCACATACAACTTCCTAGCCATGTACTGATCTCCGCCGACCTCACTAACCTCTTCCCCTACGGGGAACTTCATTTTCAAATGGTACACCGATACCACAACTTGAAAAGCATTCAATGACGGTCTACCCAACATAGCATTATATGAAGAGGGTGCATCTACTATCAAGAATCGAATCATCCTAGTTTTGCGACTAGGCTCCTTGCCCAATAAGACAGGTAAAGTAATCATACCTATTGGCTGGATCATTCCTCCTGCAAATCCGACCAACGTTGTGTCCACCGACTCCAGCCTGACCTGGAGATCCATCTTCCTATAGCAATCATAGAACAAGATATTCGCCAAGCTCTCTGTATCCACAAACACTTACTGCACATCGTAATTCGAGATCGTGGTCATGATCACAAGATCATCTCTATGAGGCGTTACGATACCCTTGCTATCACCTGGCCCAAATTGGATGCTTGGCCCTGGCCCGACCTGTTCTACCTTCATTTGCTCTTGCAACCGATCTGGTGCCACCGCTCTCACATAGCTCTTCCGAGCTCTCCTAGAATCCCCTTCCGCCGGCCCTCCAATTATCATTTGGATGACCTCTCGCCGAGGTGGAGGTGGAGGTGGAGGTAGCTCTTCCCTCTCCTCCCCCCTCCGCTCCGGCTCCCGCCGAGGTTGATGATAACCACGATTGTCTCTCTTATACTCCCCTTTTTTCTCCTTTTTATCAATGTACACAAATTCCCTTAGATGACCTGCCTGAATAAGCCTCTCATTTCATCCCTTAGGTGTGTGCACCGATCTGTTGTGTGCCCATACTCATTACGGAACCTGCAAAATTCTTTGCACTTCGCCCTTACTGGTGCTTCCGCATGCGTCTTTGGCCACCTCAGGTCGGGATGCCTTTTAATAGCAACAAGCACCTCGCCCTGAGGTAAGGCCAAAGGGGTATATTTCTCGTACCTCGGTCGTCCCCCCATCACCTCCGACCTTGGCTTTTTCTGAGATCTTTTCTCCTCCCGATCTTCCTTCCTATCCCTCCTTTTCTCTCCTTCCTCCCTCTTCATTTTTCTCGCCTCTTCCAGTTTAATATACCTCTCCGCCCGAGCTAACGGCTCATCAAAGGTCTTGGCCAGCTCTATCACCAAGGATTCAAAAAACTCCCCATCTTTCAGGCCCTAAGCTAGGGCATTAGCCAAAATCTCTCGGACTAGCCGAAGGCACCTCTAACTTGGTCTGCAGAAACTCTCGTATATAACTCCGAAGTCCTTCTCCCTCCTCTTTTTGATGCTAAACAGAGTGAGGGGCACCTTTTGGTACTTACGCCAACTAGTGAACTGATTGAGGAACGTCGAACTGAAGTCATCAAAATTTTTGATAGAGCCTGGAGCAAGCTGGCTAAACCATTCTTTTTGACCGAGCCGTCGGGGTGGTAGGAAAAACTCTACACATCACCCCATCCGTGAACTGTGTAGCAAGGCAAAGATTTTCAAAACGACAAAGATGATCCCACTGGTCGGTGGTACCATCATATTCGAAACTCGAGCTCGGTAGGAGGATGGGAGTTCATCCACCATCACTTCATCCGAGAATGGAGTTCCTCCGCACTCGGGATCAAGCCGCTCCAAGACTCCCGCAACCCTCCTACGAATATCCCTTACTTCACGATGGAGGTCATCCTTCCGTTCGACCAATCGATCCTCGTCGATGCATACTCCGTCCTCGATGAGTGTACCTCCTCTGCCACCACATTCCGCCAACCTCTCTCACCGACCTCCGGAGGAACCCCAGGCGGAGGGACCACAGGAGAAGGGGCCACTGGAGGGTGGACCACAAGAGGAGGGACCACAGGCAGAGTTGGTGGCGGAAGTATTTCCTCACCACCTTTCCACCGTTTGCTCGACGGCCCTAGTAATGAAACCACCTAGTTGTTCAAAAAACATGGGGCCCAAATCAACACTACCACCGGGGAGGGGGTGTTTGTCCATCTACCCCGCCTCGAAAGTTGCTACCCTCCGCCCTCCACCGGGGTGGCGGAGGCGGAGGCCTAGTGTCTTCTTGCATAACTCCGTCCGGAGTATCTCCCAACGGCGTGTGATTCAGGTCTTCCTCCAAATTCCTTCTCACATCCTCCATAACCACCGCTCTAAGCTCACGTCTCCGCTCAATTTTCCCATAGACGGCGCCAATTGGTTGCTCTCGAAAAATACTCATCTCCGCCGATTAGTATACGGTCGATCTCCTCCACGAAACCTACACAAAAGGGGGCGGAGGGGAGCTCCGCGTACCCTCTCCGATGCTTAAGTCAGAAACTTGGAAGAGAAATAAGAGGCAAAAATATAATGTGAAAGTAAAAGTGTGATTAGGTCAAGAATGAACCTGGACTTGAGATTTTATACCTTAGCCCGGATTAGGGTTTTCGTAAAATCGGGATTCTCGTTATGATTTGGTGCTTAGAGTCATGATTAGAATAGGATCGGATCTTCCAAAACCCTAATTTAAGTCTTTAAGACCTCAGTCGATCCAGTCCCGAATCGACTGAATCACCTGATCGCCATATTAGTCTCTGTTTACCACTTGAAATATCTAGGAGGCGCCTCGAGTCCCTTTACTCATGAAGCCGACTGTGACAAACCACCCATGTAGGTCAGTCCCTAAGATAAACATAACCTCGCAGATCGGCCCAAAGACGTTGGTCTGACAAAACAGCCTTGCGCTTTAGGTTTAGCAGGTCGGCCCAATTCACCAGCTTAGCGGTCGGCTTAATTCACTAGGCTTAGCGGTCCCAATACACCGGGCCTAGCAGTCGGCCCAATATCTTTGGGTTTGGCGGATCGACTTTCTAGAGGGCTTAGCGATCGGCCCGCTCAAATCAGGTCGGCCAGGATCATATTTTACCTCATGAGAAACATTTCTAGTAAATGTGTGAGGCCCTAGGATCGTATTATAAGGTAATATGTTAACTAATAAATATTTCAAATATTTAAGTACATTTGGTGAATTTATTTTATATTATTCCTTTTATTTTGTTAGCAATCTTAATTCGGTCCATGTGATTTATCACCATAGTTAGATCGACTCACATTTATTAGATATTTCTAACATTAGTATGATTTAAATTAGAGTCATATTTACTAAGAAATAATTTTTAGGATTTTTAAGACTTGACTAAACCTTATTTTTTTACCATATCATTTACTTACTATTTTACTAAGCCGTGAATCACCCATACTTGTACTTTGTCATGTTGGCCACTAAAGTAGACTTCCTCATTTTCCTCCTTGTAGGTGCCATAAATTGAGGTATAGAAATATCTTTTTGTCCTCATTCTTTATACTTCATGATGTGTGGAAGGTGAGGGACCACGTTTCTTTTTGTGGTAAAAACAAAGACAACAAAGCAACTAAGTAAAACATGCTAATTTTTGTAAAAGATGACAACTTAGTTTTTCTTCACTAATATTTGATAGCAACTTTTGTTGACTTTACCTTCTTCCATATCCTTGTGTTGGCCGAGAGTAAGAGGAAGTGAGGAGAAACTCATTGTCTTGCAAAAATTTCACTCCACCAAAGCAACTAAATATCAAAGAAATATCTTCCATTTCTTTCTTCTCAAAACCGTGGTACAAGGGCCAAAGATTTGGAGTTGTAAGCTTTAATTAATCATGGGATTTACATGGTGTATAGAGACTTGACCAAAAAAAAAGAAAGAGAAAAATAGCTTGGAGAGGGAGGGAGTGTTGTTTTCCATGTTTCAAGTTTTTTTAAACTTGTTTGGTAAGTTGATTCTACTTGAGGGTTCCTAGGGTTTTAAAATTTATATTTATTTTTTTAAAACTTAAGCAATGTTAGAAATGTTGTAGGTTTTGTTAGAGACTTTACTTGAGGAGGTTTTGGAGTTTGTTGATTGAAAGAAAGTTGGAAAATTCATTAAGGTGGGTAAAATAAAGCTTAAATTATTTTTGTTAAATAGTTTGCTTCCATTTAGATTCTTTTAAAGCATGTTTAAATTCTTTAAATAGCATAAAAATTATGTTTCTTTATGTGTTTGGGTGTTGTTATATATTTCTTGAATGTTTGTAGTCATTTTTGGAATTTAATTGGAGTTTGAGGATTAAAATTGCAATAACCGGTAACTTGGGGTACTAAATTGCAAATTTCAAAATTTGGGGCTGTTTTGATGTTATTTTAGATGTTGGTCTGATTTTGAAGGTACATGGATGTATTGAGCTTGAATTTGGAAGAAAAATTGAACCTGGAAGCCACTTTTGCAATTATAGAAAATATAGGGACTAAACTGAAATTTCTGAAAGTAAGAGGTATCTTCTGTGAAGCACAAAAACTTTACGGTCTGATTTTAAAAGGTTACAAGTGTTTCAGGGTTAATTTGAAAAGAAAATTTGATCTTGAGGTTAAATAGGCGATTTATCGTAAGATCGGGGGACTAAAATGAAATTTCTGAAATTTTGAACTCAAAGAAACTGCCTGCTCTCAGGACTGAGTTGTATTATTAGAAATTTATTTTATATTTTTTTCTGAAATTTTGTTTTAAATGGGTTTGAACCAATTTGAAAAATATTTAATGTTTAGGGTTAAAAATGAGATTCTTAGATAAACTAAGGATTAGTATGCAGTATAAAAAGAAAAAAAACCTAGAACACCTAAAAATTACTCTCGGCATTAAACTGTACAAGCCATATTTTTAAAGTTAGAAATCATTAATAAAAAATTTTGAAATTTCAATACAAGGTTAAAATTTTAGAATTTTTAAAAGGTTTTGTGCAATTATGTGAATGTTTAAAACCCAAACTAAAATTTTGAAAATTATTTGCTGATTTTATTTTGAGATTTTGAACTTGGAGGTTCTCTGGTTAATATATATCAATATCCGATTAAATTCCAACTCCGCTTATAAATCACTTTACTCGTGCGAAATTGACCATTGCGATTTTGAACTTTCTTGCTTGGGCTGCGAGCCATTTAAAAGTTCTTACGTGTAATGTTATACTTGAGTTAAACATGTGTGCCACAAAAATCGATTCTTTTATCATTTTTGGATATTTGTATTACTTGTTTGTCTTGTGATGTGGTTTAGTTTGACAATGGCTCGGGCACATGCGGTCTTAATTTGATCAGCCATGGTCCTAATCCCACCACTGTAGGAGGGAGTGTGGATCATAGGTATATTCCGGAATATAATGATCTCTGCAGGCAGACAAGTCTAGCTAAAGTGACGTCGAGCCACCAGGGTAGTTGTAAGGTAGCCTGTGACTTGGCCAATTCTTGTTTGGGGAGTCATAAGGTACAATGACATAATTGTAGCCCGATCACTCAATTGTGATTGTTAGCACTTCGGTATTTTCGCTTGCTTGCTCGTTCTTATTTGCTCTTTAGCGCTTCTACTCGCTTGTCAGGAAAACATTTAAAGTTTACTGAGAATTGATATACAAAATTTAGCATATACGAAAATTCTCATGTTATCTTATATATACAAAATTTTTGTTATCTTATATATATTCTTGCATGTAATTGATATACAAAATTTTGTTATCTTATATATATTCTTGCATGTATTACTTATTCTTGTATTATAATTTATTTTTGCATACTAAAATTAAAAACAAAACAAGTAAATAGATATTATAATTACGATTATAATATTTATTTTTTTTTTTTTTTTTTTGCAAAATTTTCATTTATTGAAGTACCGATCGAAATACAAAAAAAAGTATGGTAAAAGTTTGAGCCGAACTGATTATTTTGGTACAATATTCAGACACAATGTGTACCGAATTTTACGTTCGATTATGGTTTTTATTCGTTCGCCAAATCTATTGAGTTTAACCTCTACTTGTA